>CABHPP010132412.1:1270-15667 GCA_902168425.1 Peromyscus attwateri
AGAATTCCTCCAAATTGCTTGCCTGTTATTTTTAACATTCACACAAGAAAATGGGCAGGGAAAGATGAGGAAGACGTGTGAATTCTTTTGCACACTGGAGAAAATACCCTGTGAAATGATTAAGTAAGGTTAATGTCTATGATCGACGTCCCCATTATTATGTAATATAATGAAGACTTAGCAGGAACTTTGTGGTCATGTAACTCTGGATAGTGATAGCGGTAGATTCTGGATCCACAAGGCAGTGATAGGCTGTGCGGTAGATTCTGGATCCACAAGGCAGTGATAGGCTGTGCGTTGGTAATTAAGCTTTCCATTTATATTTCCTTGGTAATGAAGCTCTCATCTGTATTTAAATGAGCAGGGGAGGAACTGCGGTTTGCTTCTGAAGGGTGTTTGTGACTAATGATTGTCGGGGAAGCACCTATAGGTCTCCTCTTTTATTTGTATGTTTGCTTTGTTATATTTTGTGACAGGGTCTCCCTAGATAGTCCAGTCTGGCCTTGAACCCGCAGAGACCCACCTGCCTCTGTCTCCTGGGTGGAGGGATTAAAGGTGTGGGCCACACCCAGGCTGCTTTTACGTCTTTAAAGTTTGTTTTTCTAGCTTTAAAATTAGGCTAATTATCTGTAACTGTCTGACTGGACTCTTGTTTTGTAAACGTGAGTTGCAAAGTACTTTACCACATGGGCTGCTGGATCAGGATCAACTTTGAGTCATTTTGTGGGGTATTTGGATTTCTGAGCCCTGACATGGAAGGATTGGGGGGGGGGGGGGCTCTTTTGAGATCTCTCTTCCCTGAAGGTGCCAAACGTCTGAGTTACAAAGAAATGTGAAACTTAAACAAAAAATTGTGTGTGTGTGTGCGCGCGCACGCGCGCACCTGTTGAGTGTAGGTGCCCCCTGAGTGCAGAAGAGGCTGTCGGATACCCTGGAGCTGGAGTTACATTTGGTTGTGAGCTGTATCTCTGGTTCTTTGAAAAAAACTGTATGTGCTCTTAACCATTGAGCAGTCTTTCCAGCCCATATATTTGAAAGTTTGAAGCAACTATACCTGGCATGGTGTTTAGAGTCTTAAAAAATGGCCCATCCTTTGTAGAAACCCTCTGTTGAAATATGGCCGCCTCTTATGCAATCTTTCATCATGAGGAGTGGATTTCCCAAGAGTGGAGATTCTGATAAGAGTCCTGTGAAAGTAGCTGAAAAGTTTTGGAGAATCTGATTTATTTGAATGGCTTGTTTTTCTGGAAATTAAAGGAACTTTGTGATAACTTTCAGTTCCTTGTGGACTAAAGCATGAAAAGAATGAATTTCATTCAACTGCACACTGGTGGTGGTAGAGCTTCCTGTCTTGTTGATAGGATGTGATTGACTCGCATGAGCCCCAGCTGACCCTGAGTGCCGAATTTGGAGGATGTTCTCCCCCCCCCCCCCCCAAAAGGGTCTCACTGTGTAATCCAGGTTGGTCTGGAATTTGATTCTCCTGCTTCACCCTTCGCCAGTGATGGGCTACCATGCTTGGCCCTTGGTCTGCTGGTCTTTGAACTTAAGTGTATTTGGGTTTAAGCAAACTTCTCTGTCAAGCCTTGGCCAGCTACCAATGTTTGGGCCCTTCTTCCTCTACTCTCCCAGCCTCCCCACCACACACAGTCTGTGAGAGTACTCTGGGCATTTTGAGACTGTGATATCTTTGAGGCTAGTAGTTACCCTGTCTTTCTTTACTTTTCCAAGGCCCAGCTCAGTCTGTGACATACAATAGTGTTCAGTAAAGGTCTTTAATAAGTAGTCCTTCGGCCAGGACAAAGTTTTTATGATTCTGTACCACAGGCTCCACTGTTTGGCCTTGCTCTGCATAAACCATTGCTGTTGGCCCAGCTGTGTCATGAAATGACTGTACAGCTGATTTCTTTTTTCTCTGTTTTTCCCTGCAGTGTTGGGAATTGAACTTAAGGCCTTACACATGCCAGACAAAGTACTCTGCCACTCAGTTATATTCCCAGCCCTCCAGCTGATTGAGGTTTTGAAAATGGATAAACTTGCTGATAAGTCAGTGAATATGTAGCTTTGGCTGGCCTGGAATGCAATATGTAAACCGGGTTGGCTTGGTGCTGGGATTAAAGATATTTGCCACCATGACCAGCTTTCTTAGTTTAAAAAGAGAGATTTATTTCATTGTTTATTATGTTATTACTTGTGTGTGTTTCTATGTGCATGTGGGTGCAGTGCTCTCAGAGGCTAGAGAGAGTGTGGGATACTCTGGAGCTGGAGTAAGAGGCAGCCATGAGCTTCTGGACATGGGTACTAGGAACTGGTCTTGGATCCTCCGAAAGAGCAACACATGCTCTTAATTTAGCCATATCCTCAACCCCAAAATTTTGGGAGCGGGGACTTGGTCTCTATGTAGCTCTCAGGCTGGCCCTGAACTCACAGATCTACCTGGCTCTGCCTCCCAAGTACGGAGATTAAAGGTATGTGCCACCATGCCTGGCCTAGAATTTTCTGTCTTAGTTTGTTTATAGTGCCTAAAAATAGAAACTTAGAAAAGCAAGTATAGAGAAACTAATGTCTGCAGTTAAGTGTGTATCCAGCCACTTTATCTAAAGGTATGTTTGACCATACCTGTTTTCAGTCTGATGATTGAGGAAGCTCAGGTCCTAAAGTCTTGAATAGCCACTTTCATCAGAGCCTAGGACTGGGATTAACACCTCTGTGTCAGTGGAAACCCTGAGATCTACTAGGTTAAGCTGCAGGACTCAGGTAGTTGGTATTCACACTGGTTTGTGAGTCCCAGTCCTGGGTTCCATTTACTCTAGCTACTCTAGTAAAACATCCTCTAGAGGAGGTTACCTTCCTGATTCCTTGAAAGGCTGAGAATTGTGAATGAGTTAAAGTTCCTGGCTTTCTTTCTCCAAACCTTAGGATCTGTGGAAGTACTGTGATTTAAATGTCAGTATTTGATGGGCTACTTTATATGATGTTTTATTTAGGTTTGATTTTTAAAAAAAAAAAGCATGCTTTTTTTGAGCCAGGTCTCTACTTCCCTAGAGTGCATTGGATTCTTCTGGTGACTCTCCCAGCACTGTTGGGTATTAGATTGGGCTTTGTTCCTGGGTTTGGAAAGGCCTTTTCCTGATTCCTCTTCCTGTGGATCTTAGTCCAGGCAGTGTACATTTAAGGGTGTTCTAAAGAGAGAACAGGTAACTCAAGCTCTCTCTCTCTCTGTTCAAAGCAGTGCAAGGAGCTGGTCCTTAGGGGCTCTAGCTTTTGGTCATGTAACACAGCTGACAAATGGAATTGGGAGAAACAAGCTCTTCCTGAGGGATGGCTGGCCATCTAGGGCTAATGCATGATGTGAATTTAAAAGCATTTATAATTAATCACTTCTGAATGCAGGCTGCATCCTTCTCTGCTCTCACCCTTCTCTGGTAATGTCATTGTCACATTGCTCTCATAGAGGCTGAGAGAACCTAATGGCATAATTTGGCTGCCCCAGCCTGGTGGCAGATTGCTTTGAAGCTGGGCCTGGGGTCTAGTGGGCCTTCTGGCTGGTTGGGGTAGGGCCCGTCTATTATTGAGCTTTGATTTGCTCTACCCCCAAAGTGAGACCAACAAGGAATACTTCATGGAAAAGATGCTCATCCACTCTCTAATTTGCTGTGCATCAGGATTCCCTAGAGGATTGGTTTCAGCTGGTTGCCAGACTCCACCCCAGAGTTTCCAATTCAGTAGATAAAGCCTGACAACACTTTTGTGTGTGTGTGTGTGTTTTCTTTTGATAGGGTCCTGTGTAGCCTAGGGTGGCTTGAATTTGCTGTGTAGTTAAGGATGACTTTGAAATTAGTCTGGAGTTAGAGGTGGTTGTGAGCTACCAGACATGGGTACTGGGATCCAAACTCACATCCTTTGGGAGAGCATCAAGTGGTGCCCTTAACTGCTAAGGCATCCCTACAGCCTCTGTCTTGTCTTGTCTGTCTATCATCTATCTGTTTGTGTGCACATACCATAGTGTGTGTGTGTGTGTGTGTGTGTGTGTGTGTGTGTGTATGTATGTATGTGTAGGTCAGAGGACAACTTGGGAGTCAGTTCTCTTCTACCATGTGGGTTCTAGGGCTACAACTCAGGTTGTCAGGTTTGGTGGCAAGTGTCTTTACCTCCTGAGTCATCTTGTTAGCTCAGAGAATGTACATTTTTAACCAGTTTCTGTATGTTACTGATGCTGGCAGTTTGGGGACTAGTCTTTGGAATCCTGGCCTGAGGACTCAGAGAGAAGGCGTGTGAAGTGTCTAGCACCAGCTGGCGGTGCAGAGGAAACTCAGAATGTTTCTAAATATTGCTCTGAAGATGGCGGTGTGGTATTTGGAAAGGAATTTGGGTTCACTGAGCACTGTTCTTTGTTTTTTCTGATTATGATTTGGACTATGGTCACAGGCATTTTTTTATGTGAGTTAGTTGGATCATTTTCTTTAAAAAGACAGTTATGTGAGATGGTGGTAAATCCCAGATCCTGTTGGAAAAGCAGGTTCACCATCCCTACATGGCTGGCATGGTGCTGTTTAGGCCTTTTAGGAATGCACCTTGGAGAGGTTGTGGTTGGTCTTTGTGGGCAGAAGCCCTCAGGGTCATTAACCATCAGTCCCAGTGTTAATGAAAGAAAGTCACTTCTCAATTCAGATTGATTTAATATTCTTTGGTGTTTAGAGTTTGAGGGAAAAAAATCATTTTTCCTCCTATCACCATTTCTCTTGCATTTTGAAAAAAAAAAAAAAGACTATGACTCAGAAGGGTTTGGCAACCTGTACCAGGCCTCTCAGTGAGTGGTATTTTGTTGTGTGTGTGGAGTGTATATTGTTTATGATGTGTGTGTGGGGGGTGACTATGGTATGTGTGGTGGTGTGGTGTGGTACATGCATGTGATATACTCCTGGGAGTGCATATAGAGGCCACAGCAGGACTTTTCAAGTGTCTCTTGCTCTACACCTTGTCTTGAGAAAGAGTCTTTGAACTGAACTCACAGCTTCTCATTTTGGCTGGGCTGGCTGGCCAGGGAATTCTTGGGATCTGCCCGTCCTCTCCCACCCGTGCTGGGGTTCCAGGCATGTGCTCCTGTGCTCAGTTTTTTACGTGGCTTCTGGGATTTGAGTTTTCATGCTAGTAGGAGCTTGTGTCCTTACCCACTGAGCCATCCCTCCAGCGACCGTCTTACAGCAGCCGCTTGAGTCCAACTGAGAACCATATTGTTTGCTCTCCCTCACCCTGAGGTGTGCTGTGTGTTTCTGTGGCCTGGCTGTCCCCTCATAGCAGTCCTAAGAGTGGCTTTTCACGGATTAAGTGCTCTCAGTCTGGGAGAGGGAGCTTGGCAATGTGCTTGAATTCAGTCTGACACTAGTCTGATTTTGAAATTTTATGAAGTCATTTCTATGACAATAGCTCACCTTATCACACCACTCAGGAAAACAAACAAACAAACAAACGAAAAACCTGTGCTACGTCTGAGTAGCAACCAGGCGGAGCAGAGCTATGAATATTTGAAAGTTTGTGACAGTAGGCAGGATTTTTGAGGTCTGGGGTCAGATTGATAAGTGTAAATGATATGTTTTTTGCTGACACACTTCGTCTGACCAGGAGGACAAAGTTAACATTTGTGAGAAAGTTGGAAGACAGCTGTCTGTGAACTGTGGCTTTTATTTTTGTCAGGAGGCTAAGACTATAGAATAAGGGGCTGGAGAGATGGCTCAGTGGTTAAGAGCACTGACTTCTCTTCAAGAGGACCTGGGTTCAATTCCCAGCATCCACATGGCAACTCACAACTGTCTGTAACTCCTCTTCCAGGGGATCGAACATCCTCACACATATCCTCATACATGCAGGCAAAACATCAACGAACATAAAATAAAAATAATTTTTTTTTTCGGTTTTTCGAGACAGGGTTTCTCTGTGTAGCTTTGTGCCTTTCCTGGAGCTCACTTGGTAGCCCAGGCTGGCCTCGAACTCACAGAGATCCGCCTGCCTCTGCCTCCCGAGTGCTGGGATTAAAGGCGTGCGCCACCAACGCCCGGCTAAATTGTTATTTTTAAGGATTTTTATTTATTTATTTATTATGTATACAGTATCCTACCTGCATATACACCTGCAGACCAGAAGAGGACACCAGATCTCATTACAGATGGTTGTGAGCCACCATGTGGTTGCTGAGAATTGAACTCAGGACCTCTGGAAGAGCAGCCAGTGCTTTTTTAATCTCTGAGCCATTTCTCTAGCCCCCAGATAAATTAATTTAAAAAAAGAGAGAATATAGAATAAAAAATCTAGAAGTGTCAGAGAGAAGGTAGAGTTGAGCTGGACCTTGAAGGACAAGGAACATTATGAAGTAAATAGGAAGGCATTTCCCATGGTGGCAGCAGGATTGGATTCCTGAGGTGAGGTTGGATGTGGTGCCCTGTGTATGCATCTTGGTTGTGTGCTCTGTTACATCTGTGTTGTTGTGGAAGGAGGGCGCTTTGTGACTAAAGAGTTTGGATTTGATGTCCCAGGAGATCTTATTCCTGGTACACCTACAAGTCATGAAGTCTGGGAAGCTTTTTTCTCTCTCTTTAAAAAATGTATCTGATGGGGCTTCTTCGCAGACCAATCATGGAGGGACCATTGATTTTTAGAAGTGCTCAGACAGTTCTAATTGTGTGGATAGAGAGCTGAGCTCTGTCTGTGTTCAGGGCATCCTCTGGGAGTATCAGGGCCTGGGAGATTCCAGGAAGTGGGAGCTAGAGAGGAGAGGAAGCCTGTGTGTTAAAGGAGGTGTGTGTAGTGAGCCCCGAGCTCTCTCAGTCCCTGGGAATGGGCTCCAGAGAGGTGGTGGGGCAGATGGAGAAAGGAAGATGGTCTCTGCCTCGGAGAGGTGGGTAGTTTAGCAAAGGGTAAAGAAAGTAAGTGCCGGAGGAGGGAGAGGGTGTGGTCTGTTGTGTAATCCTTACCACCCAGCCCCAGGCAAGGAGCAGGTAGAGCAGGTTCTTATCTCCCCATCAAGGGTTCTTTCTCATACTCCGATTTCAGCAGGCAATATTTGCAAAATTTGTAATTTTATATTATGGGTGTTTTGCCTGCTTCCATATTTATGTACCTTGTGCCTGCCTGGTGCCACTGGAGGCCAGAAGAGGTCGTCAGATCCCTGGAGCTGTAGCTAGAAGTTGTTAGCTGTCATGTGAGTGGTGGGATTGAACCTGGGTCCCCTGGAAGAGCAGCCAGTTCTCTTAATCACTGAGCCACCTCTCCAGGCCCAATATTTGCAAAATGTAAACTGCAATTCTTTTAGTCTACCCCCCCCCCACCCTCCACCCCACCCTCCTCGCTTTTTTTGAGATAAAGCCTTACTATATATAGTTTAGATTGGCCTAAAACTTGTGACCTTGTGATCCTCTTGCTTCAGCCTTGAAAGTGCAGGGTTTAGAGGTGTGTGCTATCATTCTCAGCAAAATCACATATATTTTTAAAATTTATGTGCATTGGTGTTTTTGCTTGCATGTGTGTCTCTATGAGGGTGTTAGGTACCCTTAGAACTGGAGTTACAGACAGTTGTGAGCTGCTGTGCAGGTGCTGGGAATTGAACCCTGGTCCTCTGGAAGAGTGGCCAGTGCTCTTAACCTCTGAGCCATCTCTCCAGCTTCCAAATATTTTTAAAAGTAAGTTTGTTCAAGACAGTTGTGCTAAAGAGTTCATAACTTTGACATTTAAAGTTACTGGTCAAAAATAACAAGTTTTTACCTAATGTATTTAATGAATGTCATATCACTTATGATGTTTTGGACAAAAAGATAGTTCAGTTTATGCCCCTATTTAATGCTTATTACATACACATAGGTACTATGTTTCCTGGTCTGGGATACATGACTGAGTGACTCAAATTTAAGTCCCTGCCTCCATATCTTCAGATCTAAGATGTTGGCTCCTGACAGAGTGAGAAGTAATGTTGACTCTGGGAATATCAGCAGGTAGAAGAGTAAAAAGTGGTGTTAGTTATTGGTGGAATCCGAGGGTCAGAGAAGGCGTCAGAGGAAGCCATCTGGAAGTTGAATCTTGAAAGTATGGAGTTATGGGGAGAGAGGAGAGGAGCAGAGCCCGTGGTGCTGTGTTGTGCAGGGGGCTGGTGACCTGGTGTCCAGTTGTGGAGAATGAAGAGTAAGGCCTAGGCAGGCCTGGCAAAAACTGGATGAGATTGGACTGGTATGGTTTTCAGTCTTTGGCTGTGGTGAGTGGGCAGTGCTGTAGGCCCTCCACCCCATTCCTTACCCGAACAGCCCTCTCTGCTGAAAGCAATGGAGCTTATTTGAAACAGTTGCTGTTTTGTTAAGATCAGCCAGAGTGCCATCTTTTTACAGGTGTTGGGGAGCCAGGGACCCAAGGACCTGACAGTGGCACTCTGTTCAGTGGCAGTGAGAAGGGTGGGGCTGAAAGAGTTCCTGTCCCACCCTGTTTTCCAGGCCAGTTTCCCATGGCCAAAATGGTAGTTTTATCATAGGCTGGTGCTGGCGTGACATGAATGGTCCTTTGGGACTAGAATGCCTGCTGGAGAATTTTATGGCCATGTGGTGAAGATAAGGAACTTTCTGGTAAGCTTGAGACAAGTGTCAGAGAGATACTATCCTTGACTGGGTACAGGGTGTCAGGGAGATGAGATGATCCTGGCCTGCAGTTCTTGGTATGGACAAGAGGAAAGCTGTTGGGGAGGATTGAACCACAGGATGATCTGGCTTGACTCTATGTATGGTGTTTTTTTTGGGTGCTACCTCAGTTTGTTGGCTGTCTTGGGGGTTTAGGCCACAGTGTTGATGGTCCTCATGTGAACTGGGCAGCCAAGGAGGAGAACCCACTTCCTTCCCTTTACTGGCTTTTTAGACCTTCCATATTTCTTTGCTCATGGCCTGATCTCAGCCAGCTGTGATTGTTCTGACCATCTCACAGCATCAGTGTGACATTGTCTCACCTGCCTCCCACCTCCACTCTAAAGGACCCTTGTGTTTCTATTTGACCCACTGGGTGATTCAGTGTCTTTCCCTGTCTAGAGTTAGGGGAGAATGCTGCCTCTTTGCTCTGTAATCTAGCATGCTCACAGGTTCTTGGACTAGGCTGTGGATGTCTTTGGGATTAGACCTTTGGGAGGCCATTCGTTGTCCACTATACTTGCCAACATCAAAATCAGATCCTGTGCAGCTTTCCACACTTGCAGCCTCATGGACAAATCAGAACACTTAGCAATTGGAGGCTGCACTGTTGCTTGGCAACAATGGGTCAGAGCCAGTGTGGGCGCCATCTCTAGATGGGGCTTGTGAGTGCCAGTTCTCTATGGGCCCCAAGTCTCCCATGGTGCCCACTCATTTTCTTTCTCTGCTGTTCTCCCTCTCTGGGAACACAAGGACTTACCAGGTCCAGTTATGACAGTGTTCTCTGGTCGGGGTGGTTGAGCTGCCACCACCTCCTTGTTTCAGCTCTTCTCTTCACCTCCCACACTTTACCTCATTTCCTGTCCCTAGACTCTTGTCCCAAAGTCTCTCCTTCTGTTTCTACCTGGCACCCACTGTTCCACATCCTCCTGACCCAAGGCCCCTGTGTTCTGTACTATCTCTGATGCTATTTTAGGGGGTATTGTTTGTGCTGTGACTCTTGGTTTCCCATCCCCTCCTTTTTTGGCATCCAGTCGTAGTCTGTAGTATATTCTGGTACCTTCCTCCGGGTATCATGCTTAGAGTTCATGAAAAGCGAGTCCTTATAAGGTACTTTTGGAGCCATTTCCATCAGAAGTCAAAATTACACAACAAGCCTGTGGTCAGGCATCTTGATGCCAAGCACTCTCCTAGATCCTGGGAATGCGACAGGAATCTAGTAGACTGCCCTCCATGTAAGACCAGTTCTAAAAGAAAAAGGAAGAAAACCAAGAGAAGGGGCAGTGACAGTATCAGGGTGCTACTGCATGTGGGGGTGGGGTCTGCTTCCTGCAGTCCCGAGGCTGGTCCCATCTGTTTACATTGTTTTTAAAGGGTTGTTTCTGGAGCTCTTGTTAAAGGCATTTCCGGCAAAGATCCCCTTGTGTCCAGACATTGCCTGGACCTAGCTGATAACTGAAATTTCAACAGGCCTCTAGAGGGTTTAAGCTAGCCACTTCCTTGTACTCCTGTTTGGCAATCTGAACTGGGACTCTGATTTTCTTTTGAAGGGTCTTCTGTAGAGGGACATGTGTTAAGTAACTCTGAACTCTTGGTTCAGGGTGGGGACATTTGCCAAGAGCCCTTGGCATTTGACAGCTAAGGGCACTTGATGCTTTTATCTATTTAGAGTATAATCGAGAAACTTGGTTATAAATTTGGTTTCATTATGGAGGATTCAACAAATGAAAACGGCATAATTTAGTGAAACTCATTAATCAGCTTCAATATTTTATTTTTAAATCCCCCCCCCCCCCCCCCCCCTGGGTTGATTTTTGAAACAGTCCTGGCTGTCCTGGAACTCACTTTGTAGACCAGGCTGGCCTCGAACTCACCGAGATCTGCCTGCCTCTACCTCCCAAGTGCTGGGATTAAAGGCGTGCACCACCAATGCCAGGCTTCGAATTCTTGCTTATTTATTGATTTATTTTATTTTTTTTTCTCTTGTAGTTCTGGCTGTTAGAACTCAATATGTACATCAGATTGGCCTCAAATTCATAGAGATTCACCTTTCTTGGTGTCTATAGTCCTGAGATTAAAGGCATATGCTCATGGTCAGTTCTATTTATTTATTTATTTATTTATTATTATTATTGTTTTAGATTTTTATTTTATTATTTTGTGTGTATGGGTATTTTGCCTGCATATATGTCTGTGCATCACATGTGTACAGTGTCCCTGGAAGTCAGAAGAGGTGTCAGATCTTGGACTCCAGCCCCAGATGATTGTGAGCTGACTGAACAAGGGTCCTCTGGAAGAAAAGCTAGTGTTCTTAGTCACTAAGCCATCACTCTAGCCACTTTTTTTTTTTTTAATTTAATTTTGAGACAGGGTCTTACTGTGGTAGCTCCTCTGGCTGGCCTGGAACTCACAGAAATTCATTGGTGTGCCTCTGCCTCTGGTTTGGCAAACGCCTTTAATCCCAGCACTCAGGAAGCAGAGGTAGACAGATTTCTGAGAGTTTCGGGCTAGCTTGGTATACATAGTGAGTCCTAGATCTACAGAGCCTAGGACAGCCAGGGCTCTGTAGAGAGATCCTATCTCAAAATAATCATAAAGAAATAAAACAAGAATTTAAAAAGTTATATGCCACCATGCCTAGCTAATGCTGGATTTTTTGTTTTTTGAGACAGGGTTTCATTGTGTAGCTCTGGCATTGCTGGTGCTTACAAAACTTAGAGCAGAGTTGGTTGACCTCAAACTCAGAGATCCTTGCTGTGATGAAAGGCATGTGCCACCACACCTGGCTCTAATGTAGATTTTTATGTGCTTCATGTTCAAAGCTGACCTTTTCCAGTTGTGAAATAATGATTATCTCTATACAAAAATAATTGATTTGGGTTGAATTTTGTTATCACTTCTATTAATAAGAGTATTGCTGTTTTAATTTTGTTGCTGCAAAGTATTTATAAAATTTACCATTGTAACCAGGTTTGATTGGGGATAGAGGCTTACACCATCCTGCCTAATCACTCAGCTGTTTTCTAACTCTGGTTTGCCTGATTCAGACATTCCCTATGCCTAGCATCTTACATCATGTGGCCTTTTGGTTGGCCTCTTTCCAGTTTTCTTCATGTTGTTGTATGGATCAGCACTTGATTCCTTATTATTATTAATTTCTGTATGGGTAGATCTGACAACTTGTTTACCTTCCTGTTGATAGTCACTTGAGGTTTTAATTATGGTTATTGTAAATAGTTGCTATTTTAATTTAACTACATGTTTCTTCATTTGAAATGTGTTGATAGGATGCATGGATCAAGAAGAAGGTGTCACATATGAAAGGGTGGGGAGTGGTTTGTTTCTGTTTGTTTCAGCAAACACATTTTGGAGGAGCTTATGTCTGAAGTGCAGTGTGCATAAAAATGCATGACCGTGCATTGGGGCTCAGGCTTCTTTGGGCTGTCCTTTTTAGATGAAGACTACTGAAGATGCTGCTCCTCTGCCATAGCTGTGGGGTTAGGATGCATAAAGGACCTTCTCAGCACTGGGGTGGAGAACATGCTGTGCAGTCTGACACTTTGCTCTGCTCTTGAGTTTTCATGAGATCCCGTGAAAGAAAGATTTGCATTCCTGGATACCAAGGCAGCGCTTTTATTTATATATCCCACGAGGTTTTAGGCTTGTGTTTTTCTGGTCTGTATACTGGGTCCTAGAGATAGGTCAGATCTGTCCTTGTCAACTCAATGTGGGCTGAGTGGGTGTGATGGGATGGTCTGCATGCTGGGCACTTCTTTCTCATAGGAGGTATTGGGCAGCAATGTGTTGATAGTAGGCACCCTTCGCAAGGGCTGCTTCTGAGCACTGTCTCTGGGGACTCAGCTCCATTCATTCATAAAGTTGGGGAGCACATCAGACCATGTGTCTATTTTTGGAGAGTTCAAAGGATCATTTATCTCGGGTCCCAGGATGAGGAAAGTCACCCATGAATCTAACTGGTTTTTCACTTGTCCATAGTGTGAATCCACTTGACTTGAGGCTTCTAGGAAGCTCAGTTTGGAGTCAGTCATTTGTCATTTGGCCTTCACTTTGATTTCTAACCTTGCTTTTTGGTGAAGTCTGTCTTTCCCCTCCATTTTTGTTAGCCTGTTTTTCCTTTGCTCGTTTCTTCTGTTCTAAAGAATTCTTTTACCTTGTGGTTAGTGCTTTTGTTGGATTTAGTCAGAGAAGCTGGGCTGGGGAGATTGTGTTTTGTAAGTGCTAATGCTCATCCTCAACTTCCAAAAAACAAAAAAGTATATATTTTCCTTTTTGGCTTTTCAAGGTAGCTATTTTGTAGTCCAGGATAACTTTGAACTTGTAGCTGAGACTGGCCTTGAACTTCTAATTCTCTTGCTTCTGCCTTCCAAGTGCTAGGATTATAGATTTGTGCCACCATGCCTTGTTGTGTGTGTTTTGAGACAGGAACTCATTATGTAGCTGGCTAGAATTTATTGTGTTGATCAGGTTGGACTTGAACTTGTTGCAATTCTCCTGCCTCAGATTCCTGAGTGTTAGGATTAGACTGGAGCCACTTCCCAGCTGCCATATCCTGTCTCAGTGGTCCTGAGGTGGGGTCTGAGCAGCTTTGTTTCCAGAGCTCCCCAGAGACACATGCCAGCCAAATTGAGAGCTGCTCCTTGCGCTAGCAAGGCCCCTTGCTGCTTCTCAGGAATAGGGATAAACAAATGAAGAGTGGCCTTGGGGGACAGTGATGGGACTGGAGGACAGTGGTCTGAGCTGAGAAGCTGGAAAAAGAGGATTGGAATTTCCAGCCTGTTGCTCAGTGGGGCAGCTCTAAGAGTTGTCTGCTTGACAGCATAGGAGGCCCAGCTCCTTCTCAGTGGTTGGCTACATGTCATTTCTGAGGTTCTTGGGTCCTTGCTGAGTGGTAGCATGCTTTTGTGCCAAGACCTTCCTCTCATTCAGGACCCATGAGTTGTACTTGGAGCCTAATTTGTGCTTAGTAGAGAGTAGCTGGTATATAAAGGACATTTCAAACATGGCGGCTTACCATCTGGAACCTGCGCACCTGTGATCTCAGCAGGACGAGGCAGGAAGAAGAGCAGTTAAAGGTCATTTTCATTACTAATTTTTGAGGCTAGTCTGCATCTTTTTTTTTAATTAAAAGATTTATCTACTTTTACTTTATGTATGGATTTTTTGCCTGTGTGTTTGTCTGTGTACTGCATGTGTGTCTGGTACCCAAGGAGGCCAGAAGAGGATGTTGGATCTGCAGGAACTGGAGTTAAGGACAGTTGTGAGCTGCCATGTGGGTGCTGGGGCCCTCTGTAAGAGCAGCCAGTGCTCTTAACTGCAGAGCCATCTCTCCAGCCCCCCCTTTTTTGGGGGGAGCAGGGCAGACACAAGGTTCTAGCTGGCCTGAAACTCACTATGTAGACCAGGTTGGCCAGAAATCTGCCTGCCTCTGCTGGATTAAAGGCACGTGCCACACACCCAGCTGCATATCCATTTTGAGACCTGTCTAGGCCACAGAAGATCAAGTCTCAAAAAAAAAAACAACAAAATAAAACAACCTTTTAAACAGAACAAGAACAAAAATCCCTTTAGAAACTCATGATCTTTGCAACTAATCTGATCCCGTTTGTGCAGAGGGAAAACAAAAAACAAAAAAACTCAGAAACCCCTCATTTTCTTTTATTTCCTTTTTCTTTTGTTTTCTTCCTTTCTTTTCTTTTCTTTTCTTTTTTTTTTTTTTTTTTTTTTT
>CABHPP010132412.1:15767-63369 GCA_902168425.1 Peromyscus attwateri
CTTTTTCTTTTCTTTAAAGAGAAATAAATTATTAAAGAAAACACTTTACTGGTTGAAAAAAATTATATTGGTATAAGAGAAAGCAAGAAACATAATTAACTGTAACCTGACTATAATGTAGATGTTAAACTTTGAAGAAAGAGAATATATCTTTAAACCAATACCTCCCACATTCTTTTTCTTCCTGCCAAAACCCAGATTATTGTTTTCATGTAATTCTTTTTTTATTATTTATTTGTTTGTTTGTTCGTTCGTTCGTTCATTCATTCATTTATTTATTTATTTATTTATTCCTCTTTCTCTCTGAGGCAGGGTCTCTTTTTGTAGCCCTGGCTGTCCTGGAACTCACTGTGTAGACCAGGTGGCCTTGAACTCAGATCTGCCTGCCTCCCAAGCACTGGGATTAAAGGCATGTGCCACCACACCAAGCCTTCATTTAGTTCCTTTGTCTTTGAACAGATATCTTGCTTTTTTCCTTCTCTGCTATCTGATGATGATCAGTTGTTTCCAAAGACCAATTAAAGTCAGCAGTGCTGAAACAGGCTTTATTCATTCTATATTCAATATATTTTTTCCAGCCCCCTCTCCCTCACCTCTGTCTCTCCCTCTGCCTCACTTCTCTCCCTCTAACCCCACCTCGTCCTACCCTTTCCATTACTGTACTAGAGATAGAACCCAGGGCCTTGTGCATGGCAGATGGTCACTCTCCCACTGAGCTATACCTCTAGCTCAGGGTACTGTTGATTTGTACAAAGTCCCTTAAGATTATTAAGGGTGTAGGGCCAAGTCTTCCTATATAGGGCCATAACTGACATCCCCATAATGAGACATACAAGAGAAAAGTGTAGCTGACTTCTGCAGTCATCATTTTAAGTGCCAAAGAGCTTTCAGAGTGACTGGGGTGTGTCTGTTTTAGCAGACTTGGGGGTCAGATAGAAAGGGTATGGACTCTGTAGTAAAGACCTAGGTGAAGACAATGAGACCCGTCTCTGCTTTCCCTTGGTCTCTCAGTCATGGTGTTTCTTGGTCCAAGGTTTGGGACAGGACTCTGATTTTACATGTCTTAGGACCCTCTGTTGAATAAGGTAAATCAGATTGTCTGTGGCTAGCTCCTTGACAGAGTGGTGAATAGGGAGTGGGTCAGAGCAGTTGTGGCCTCCTGGTTGATGTATGGCTGATTGGGAAGATCTGTCTGTTTTTGTGACCTGACTTGGGAAAGAGGATCCTAGTTTCCATAACCTGCTCTGGGAAAGAGACAACAGACAGGAGGGTGGGAGAAAGTCAGGGGGCTCTTGGTTCCGAGGTCATCCACTGATCTTCAATTCAAAGTACTCTGCAGGCCAAAGCACCATATTTTGTGGTATCATTTTATGACCTCCAACAGTGATCACTGGAGAAATTTGGAAGTACATACTGTAAGGAAGGCTGAAGTAGAACCTGACCTCAAGGCCTGTCAGCTGTGACAGCTGTCAGCTGTGACTACTGTTAACTGAGGTCTGACTTACTCTGTCAGTCTGTTTATTATCACCACCCTCCCATTCCCTTACCCTTGGTCCTGGTGGCTCACTGTCTGTGAGGAGGCCTTCATTGCTTTTCTTCTTTCCTGGGGAGGTGATGTGTGCCCCATTGCTCCCTTGTAGTGGGGTTAGCAAGTCCTGAGAGGCCTGGGGCAGCCGGGAGAAAGGTTTTGTGAGACACAGAGGACTTGGTAGCCACCTTTTAAAGAGTTGTGGTAGGAATGAACAGCAGTTTGGGGTACTGTGGTACTGTTGCTAGTTGTAGGGTGTGCAGAAAGAGCAGCAGGGTAGGAAGATTAAGGAAGAGTTGTAGAACCAAACTGTTGGCACTGCTGCATGCTTTTTGGAGGCTTCCAAAGGCACGCTGGCTCTTTGGGCGTCACTTTTTCTGTCTCCATGGTATGAAGGAAAGGGTTACTTACCACGTACTTCCTAGTGCATCCAAAGACTTCCAGTCCAAGTAAGAGCAGCACTGGGTCAGAAATATCTCCTGGGGATGTCTTCTCCCTCGGTAGGGTGGATTGGCTTGATGATGGGTCGGCTCTTTCTACTCATTCTGTTGCATTTGGTCTTGTTTTTTAAAACAGGAGTCCCCAGAAGAAAACAGGCCTGTTGCTTAGGAAATGTGTTTGCCAGAGGCTAACTGTGGTGCAAGCAGGGAGCTGGAGCAGGCTCTGGGCTAACCAGGCCTCTCCATGACATGTTGTGCCTAGTCATTTCCTTCTGGGGTCCTTGGCATTCACTCTGCATGTGGATAGACAGAATTTTGTGAATTCCTGTGAATAGCCTTTGTGGTGGGAAAACCCTGGATTTACCATGCAGTGGTGCTAGGCTCACTGGAGTCACAGAACCGCCTCCAGTGTAGAGATGCTGATCTTCCTTCCCCAAGACTGACCACTAGGAAGCCAGCAGGCACCCGTGGACAGTGTGTCCAGCAAAAGGTGCATTTGGAAGCCACACTACCTATTTTTTTTAAAAAACTCTTTTGTTAGACATATAAAAGCTATAATAAAGTGTTTATGAAAGTTTATTTAGAAGAAAAACATTCAGTTTAGAGCCCAGAAAGGGGAAGTAAATATCCTCCGTAGCAGGAAAGCTCAGCCTGTGGTTACTCTCTGCCCTCTGAGGCCCTCGGAAACAGTTTGGAATAGTTTGGTCTGAGGTTTTCTCCTTCTGGTGGGTGATGTGGAAACATGATTTTTGTTGTGGCTTATGGTGACTAGGAACAGTAGCTTGATGACGGGCCATCCTGTAAGCCTTAGGCCACTGAGGTCTGTGTGCTGATCTAGGGGAAAGCTACAGGGTGCCTGAGGTGGGGATGGCTTTGTATCCACAGCTAAGCCCTTGGGGTAGCAGCCCCTCCCCATCTGCTCAAAGGCAGGATAAGCTGGTTGTCCCGTCTGCTCCCTGTGTATTGTGTCTACAGAGCTCTTAGGGAGGGGGCAGTGTCTGTTTGCTCTGCATCCTCCAGTTTTGTGCCCAGGCCTGATAGGTGCTAGGTAAGGCCTGGTACACGAATGGCTAAGCCCGATGTGACCTTGTGACATAGACCTGCTTAGGATACACGCTGGGTAGAGTTTATACGTGGGGCTGCAGGTGGGCCCACCAGAGGGAGGGCTTGGCCTATAGTGGACTTGGAGGAAGCTCCTGAATGTGAAGCTGGAAGGGCTTGGAGGGGAGCCTCACCAAGGGAGGGACAGGCTTAGGAAGGCCTGGGTTCCTTGCTCTAGCTGGTCATTGTTGGTGCCTAGCTCCCTCCTCACAGCAGGCTACAGAGATCACAGTGGGGTCTGGGCTGGCATCTAGATTTGTTAGCTAAAGGTTTTGGTGTAGCTCTGGCATTTCTTTTTTTTTTTTTTTTTTTTAGGGGGGGGTTTTCGAGACAGGGTTTCTCTGTGTAGCTTTGCGCCTTTCCTGGAGCTCACTTGGTAGCCCAGGCTGGCCTCGAACTCACAGAGATCCGCCTGCCTCTGCCTCCCGAGTGCTGGGATTAAAGGCGTGCGCCACCACCGCCCGGCTCTTTTTTAAATTAAAAAAAAAAAAAAATGAAGTGGTGTACGCCTTTAATTCCAACACTGAGGAGGCAGAGGCAGGCAGATCTCTTGAGTTCATGACCAGCCTGGTTTACAGAGCCAGTTCCAGGACAGCCAGGGCTACACAAAGAAACCCTGTCCCGAAAACAAACAAAAAAAGGGATAGGGCTTTTAATTTTTTTTTAATGAAATGCTCAGTTCTAAAATGAAAGGTTATTAAAATGTCAGGAGGCTGGTAAGATGGCTGAGTGGGTGAAAGCGCTTGTAAGTGGTCCTCTGACTTCTACATATGCACTGTGCCATGTGTGCCTGCCAGATAAGTAAATAAATGCCATAAAAAGTATATTTTAAAAAGTATTTCCCTTCTTTCCCGATCACCTGTGTTCTGCCTGCCATTTTCCTTGGTAAGTGTTTGGTAGTGTAGTATTCTCCCAATAGTGTCCATATAACTATAACATGATTGTGTGGGTTCCCTCTTCCTCATTCTTTTCTCTTTTTTTGGAGACAGGATCTCACTAAGTAGCCCTGGCTGCCTCAATCTCACAGAGATCTTCTTGCCTCTCTGCCTCCTGAGTGTTGGGGTTAAAGATGTGTGCCACTAAGTCCAGCTCTTTCCCTCCTTTTTATTAAATAAAGATGGCGTATTGTTTATAAACCTCAGCATTCTCATTTTCTCTCTCTGTAGCCCTGGATAGCCTGGAACTCACAGAGATGAGATAGAACCAAAGGGTGGGCATAGTTTTGTGTGTGTGTGTGTGTGTGTGTGTGTGTGTGTGTGTTCTTTTTGGAGACAGGGGCTCACTATATAGCTCTGGCTGTCCTGGAACTCATTACATAAACTTGACTGGCTCAAACTCACAAAGATTTGTTTGTCTGTTTTCCAAGTGCTAGGCTAAGATCGATCGAGCTATCTATCTATTCATTCTTTGGGTTTTTTTTTTTTGAGGCAGGGTTTCTTTGTGTTGTCTTGGCTGACCTAGATCTCACTCTGTAGACCAGACTGGCCTCGAACTCAGAGATCCACCTGCCCCTGCCTCCCAAGTGCTGGAAGGCATGCCCCACCACCACCTGGCAAGATTTATTTTTTTGTGTATATGTATGTGTGTCTGTGGAGTCCAGAAGAGGCCATTGGGCATTAGAGTTCCTTGGAGCTGGAGTTAAATGTGGTTGTAGGTCACCCAATGTGAGTGTAGAGAATTGAATCTGGGTCCCCTAGAAGAAAAGCCAGTTTTTCTACTGCTGAGGCATTTCTCCAGACCCTTGGATTTCTGATCCTAACACTTCTACCATACCCAGTTTTATGCTTCATGCGTGCTAGGTACCAATTAAGCCATATCTGCAGCCTTTAGCCTCCCTCTCCACTTGTGGATCATAGGCTGGTTGTGTTATGAGTCGCAGGTCTTGGTCAACACTGGACTGGAGTTGAGGACTGGTGGTCCCATATGTAGCTCATGAGTGAGAGCACAGAGCCTCATCCAGCTCAGTGGCTCCATTTAGTCCACGAAGTGCTTCCCCACCAGAATTTCAGACTCAGTACTGTGAGCTGCTTGAGTCAGCTCCGGGCACGTGGTGCTTAGTACTCATACAGGTAAGTGCATGAGAACAGAGGGGCTGTGGCGTTGCTGCAGACAGACCGTTGAGGCCTTGGGCTTGGGTTTTCTTAGGAGGCATATGAAGATGCATCAGGACAGCCCAGTTCTCAGGGCCCTGTTCTCCCAGCTTGGTGCGAGGGGGAGAGGAAGCTGGAGTGAGGTGGGTGTGCAGCTGTCCACATTTTGAGGATACATCGCCTTTCTTGGTTGGCTTCACTGCTAGAGTTTCTAAAGCAGTGTTTTTTTGTTTTTTTCCTGGGCATGGGAAGAAGCCACTGAGCATGGAGATCTGAGTAACTTGCAGTTGTCAGTGCTGGAAATGCGCCCTAGATTATTATTTTTCCAAACAAGCCGGACAGTGGCAGTGTAAACACCGAATAGAAACATTTGGCCAGTGGATATAAAACCAAAAGGAAAATAACAATTTTCATTTCCTTTTGGTACTTTTGTTTTGACATTTGGCAGCATACTTCTTTCTAATCTTTTAAGAATTAAAAAAATTACGGTATGCAAACTTCTGTTTGTTTATGCTTGTTAAATTTAGTGTGAAATAGACTAAAAAATTCTCCTCCTGTTCCATGTTAGCCTGCTCTGTTTTGCTTTTCTTCTGGAGGAGGTGTGGTCAAGTGACAGAAGAGGCCAATCAGAATCCTTCAGGGTGCTGGGGATCCCTGTAGCTGAAGCAGGTGCTGTTAGCCTTTCCCCCCATAGCGCCCAAGCCCCTTAACCTTGCTGATGCTTGAGGACTGGTCCCATTTTATAGATTAGGTTCCTGTTGTTGACTAGTGGTGTGTAGACAGTAATCTTGAGTTGTTTTAAAACTGTAACAATATCTGTATACCATGGTAGACTTTTTTGTTTTGTTTTTGAGACAAGATCTGTGTATCTTAGACTGGCCTGGAGTTTGATATGTAGAGCAGACTGGCCTCACACTCATGACAATAGTACATAAGCTTCCTGAGTGATGGGATTATAGATGTGCACAGATATTCACCCCCCCCCCTTTTTTTTTTTTATATAGGCACTGTTTTATACTCAGTGTGGGCTTTTCATGGGCCTTGCTTTGGAGGTTTGGTGAGGGTTTGGAGGATTAGTAAGCTTATAGGAGGGAGGATGGGAAGCATGTAAGTAGGTAGGCTGGATCCATTGCCTTGAGGTATCATTCATTCTTGTAGCAGATGTATGCCAGACACTTTGACAGGCCCGGTTTGAATCAGTGTGGAGATTGTCCCCTAACAGTCTCAGTTCTGGAGTTGCAGGGGGAAAGAGGGAGGGTGCAGTGCTAGGACGTCTAGGCAAGTTCCTGGGCTTCTCAGTCCTTGGCTCAGACCTAGATGGGCAGCAGGTGGTAGATTCCAGGCTGAGAATCCCTGGCAGTATTGGAGCTATCCAGGAGGTATAATGGCTACAGTTCTGCTGTGGGGTGGGTGTTTAGGTGCATGTGTACAGGGCACCTGCACTGTTTTGGGGGGTCCTTAATAGGCAGGTCTTCTCATCCATGTCTTGCTGTGTGTAAGCATAAAGTGTGTCCCTCTGCACTCTGCATCCTGGTGCCTTTCTCTCTTGGTCCTCCCTTGTTCCTCCCAGGTGAACATGCTGGCCCCAGGCTCCTCTCTCACCTCTTCCAGTGCCAACTGCCACTTGCTGCCTCTGTTTTCAGACCTGCCATTGCTAGCAGGTCTGATGTGAAAACTAAGCTTCTGCTTCCTCTGAAACCTGTTAGGGGACTTGGACCTTACTATGTATGGTTATCAGGAGTCTTTCCTCACCATTTTGATGCCTTCCCTGCCTTTTCTCGCTTTTTGCCCCATCCAGTTATTTTCATTGTGGTGTTCGAGTGGTGTCCTGTCTTCATCCTCCCCACCTGGCCTCTGTATACACCCCTGATGAAAATGTCAGAAATACCATTCTGACTAAACCAAACAAACCCAGCTTTAGCAGCTTTGTCTTTGGCAGTATTTCCTAAAATACTTTTCAGTGTTGTGCAGTTCAGTGTAGTTTTAATAGTTCTGTATCTATTATTATTATTATTATTATTATTACTACTACTACTACTATTACTATTATTATTTATTTATTTTTTTTTTTTTTTGGTTTTTCCAGACAGGGTTTCTCTCTGTAGCTTTGCGCCTTTCCTGGAACTCTCTCTGTAGCACAGGCTGGCCTTGAACTCACAGAGATCCTCCTGCCTCTGCCCCCCTAGTGCTGGGATTAAAGGCATGTGCCACCACCGCCCAGCTAGTTTTGTATCTTAAAAATGCATTAGTACTTCGGTATTTCTCAGAGGTAAATAGTAAACATGGGGACCCAGCAGTTCTGCCCTTTAGAATATACTCAGAAGGGAGAAAATGTAGATGTTCATAGCAGCATTATTCATAGTAGCCCCAAATGATTATCAGCTGGTGGTACATCCATGCAGTGGCAAATCATTTAGCCATAATATAGAATGGCTCACTGATGCAGCATGGATGAGTATTAATTTATTTATTTTTGTGGGGGATGAGGTCTCGGTAGTCCTGGCTGTCCTGGAACTTGTGGACCAGGCTGGCCTCAAACGCACAGAGATCCTGCTGCCTCTGTCTCCCAAGTGCTGAGATTAAAGGTGTGTACCACCACACCTGACTGCATGAATCTTGGAAAATAGGATGCTAAGTGAAAAAAGCCAGACATAAAAGGCCATATATTGTCTGATTCCATTTATATATATGAAATAAAGAACCAGAATGAGTAAATCTATAGAGACAGGAAATAGAATTGTAGTTGCTAGGGATTCTAGAGGGAGCAGAGGGCAATGGTTAGTAATGATTACAGGAGATTTGAGGAAGATGAAAATGAACCGAAATTAGATAGTGTTGCTTGCACAAAATTGTGAATAATCTAGAAACAAAACTGAATTGTGTGCTTTAGGGTTGTGAGTTTTCTGCTATGTGAGTCATATCTCAATAAACACACCACCTCCCTATACCATTGTGATGATAACTGATTTGTTATAGTGATGATAACATGTATGTTGTTACTCAAAATGGGCATCTGAATTTAAAAGCAAGTTATTTAATAAAGAAAACCACAATTGGAAAGATAGCTTGGTGATTAAGAGCACTTGCTGCAGAGGACTGGCTTCAGTTCCTAGCACCCACATGGCGGCTCAGAACTGTCTGTAACTTTAGTTTCAGATTACCTGATGTCTTCTCTGGCCCCTGAGAGCAGTGTGTTTGTGGTACATGTATGTACATGTATTATGTACATGCAGGCAAGCACTTCTACATATAAAAGAAATTTTTTTAAAAGATCCCTCAAATATTAAGCAGTAATGGTTTTCATTCCTAAGAGAGTCTAGTGCTGAGTAAGACTGTCATTGTTAGCCATTGGCATCATTAGAGGAGAAAATGGCAAGTGTCTTGAAGGTGAATAGCAGGCTGGTAAGCCCTCACTGCTTAGCCTGCTTGGTGGGACCCTGGTGTACAGCCTCTGCCTGTTTCCTGGTGTGCTAGGCTGCTGGCTGGCCAGCCTGCTTCTCCACTACTGTCTCCACGCATTGCCAAGGCTCCTTTCTCCTTGGCAGGGTCAGGGGGTATTTGAAACCCTGCCTGCTTGTCTGCTCACCAGGTATCTGGGGTACCCACTTGAGTCTGTTGTCTTATGTGGGGTGCTGCCCTCAACCCAGAAAACAGACATATCTTACATGTCCTGAAATCCTGTGTATTTAGTGGCCTTGCCTTCCACTGTGGAAGGTGTTTGTCATCTACTCTCAACTCCAACTGTCAATACATCTATATGATGACATCATGTTGTAAAATGGGATGGCAAAAATAGTTTAAAATAGAGTGCAAAAAGCACTTGTACCTTAGGAATGAACAGTTCTGGGAACATGTCCCTGTAAAAGTTCAGCATAGAGGTGCCTTAAGACACACATGTACACTACCGTGCTGTGCTGACAGCAGAGATCTGGAAGTAACCCAGGTATTATCCACAGACAGAGTGGAGTGTGTGTGTGTGCGCGCGCGCGTGCGCGCGCAGGAGGCGGCAAGAGAGAGCCAAGGAGCAGGAGAAGCGGCGACAAGAGCGGGAGCGCAAGGAGAGGGGGCTGGTGCCTTGGGGGGCCCTCTACTGCTACTGCACTCTTGCTGCTACATGGTGTTAGACTTACAAATTACTTGCTTGATGGTGATTGAGCTGTACTTGGTATGGAGTGACAGGGATGAAGCTCAGATACAAACAAGTGGTTGTTTAGGCTTGCAATGTGAGTTATATAGTCCCAGCTACTGAGGAATCTAGCTTGAACACAGGCATTTGAGATTAGCCTGGGTGACATAGTGTAAGCACCCTCCCCCTTTTTCCCCCCAAGATAAGGTTTCTCTGTGTAGCTCTGGCTGTCCTGTAACTCAACTCTGTACACCAGACTGGCCTCAAACTCACAGAGGTTAAAGGTGTGGGCCACCACCACCAGGCTCTTTGTTTGTCAAGATAGTTCAGCCAGTAAAGGCTGCACAACAAACATGATAACTGGAGGCCTTGTCATGGTAGAAGGAGAGAATCAACTCCAAAAACTTACCTTTTGACCTCCATGTGTGTCTTGCACGTGTGTCCATACACTCACACATAATAAATAAATAAATAGATAGATAGATAGATAGATAGATAGATAGATAGATAGATAGATAAATAGCAGAAGACCCAGACCCCAAGCTGTTTGCTTCAAGGTGGAGAAGTAAGTGGGTAGGGAAGCAGGTCTTCTTTTGATCTGTCCTTCAGGCCTTGAGGGCCATGGTGCCCTGGGCTCACTTGCTTCATGTTGTATATCTGGTTTGCCCATAATACCTTGTGTGTACCCAGCATACCTAATAAATAGAACATTATGTAACCAGAAAAGCAGCAAGAAGACATGAGTTGTTGTTCTCTCCTTTCCTGGGGCTACCAGTCCTGATATTTGAGAGTAAGGAAGAGGAACTGTGTGTGGTGTCACAAACCCTGAATGCTGGCGTTCCGGAGGCAGAGGCGGATGATCTCTTCAGTTTGAAGCTATCCTGTTCTACATAGGAAGACTTTTTCCAGGAAAATAAAAAAAGGGAGGACCAATGAGATGGCTGAGCAAGTAGAATGCACTTGTGGCCAACTCTGACAATCTGAAATCTTGGAACATGCTTGGTGGTAGGTGAGAGAACTGACTCTTACAAGTCGTCCTCTGACTTAGACACAAACAGACACACAGGGCATGTGCATGCACGCACACACTCATGCCAGCACACCAGTAAGTGCTGTTTTTTCTGTGCTGTTTAGATGACAGAGGCCACTTCACAAGAGCCATGTGGACTTTGGGGTCGTCAGTCCAGGTGGGTGCTTTAGCAGAAGATAATCACAACAGCCAAAAAGAATCCTTTCCTAAGGATGTAAGTTTAGGAAAACAAATATCTATGTATTTTAAAAACATGATCTCAGTAGATAGCCTACGTGGTCTCAAACTCAGGTTTGCTGGTGCTACCATGAATGACTTGAAAAAAAAACATACATGTTCTTAATTGTTTTTAGAGTCTGTGTAGTGGTCTGAGACCCCACTGTGTAGTCTGACCTGATCTGCTTCAGGAGAAGGCGTTCTCTGAAGAGGGGCAGAGCTTTTCCAGTGCTGGCTGCACTGGATGGATCTGGGAATTCCAGGTCCTGATCCTGGCTAGGCAGGAAACAGTTGCTTACCAGCCACAGCCTCCAAACACCCAGACAAAGGACTGTCTTTCCTAGACCTGCAGTTCAGATTCAGCCAGGAGAAATTAGTTGTTATAACTCTGAATGGTGGATTTGTCTAAAACCATAAAGAATAAGATGTGACCAGAAAGCCGGGCGTGGTGGGGAGGCAGAGGCAGGTGGATCTCTGAGTTCAAGGACAGCCAGGGCTACACAGAGAAACGCTGGGGAGAGGGGGGGGGGGAGGAGAGAGAGAAGGAGGAGGAGGAGGAGGGAAGGAAGGTGGGTGGGTGCGAGCTCAGAAACCTGAGGTTGGAGGTCATGCTGGCCCTGCCACTGCTGGTAGTGTAGTTTGGGGCTAATTATTTACCTTTTTTTTTTTTTTAAAGATTTATTTATTTATTTATTATGTATACAGCATGTATGACTGCAGGCCAGAAGAGGGCACCAGATCTCATTACAGGTGGTTGTGAGCCACCATGTGGGTGCTGGGAATTGAACTCAGGACCTCTGGAAGAGCAGCCAGTGCTCTTAACCTCTGAGCCATCTCTCCAGCCCCCTTATTTACCCTTTTTATGCCTTGGCTTCCTTTCCATTTTTGTGGAGATGAGGTAATTCCCTCATATAGGATTATGAAGATTAAAGGGTAGATATCTTCAGTACCTTGGAACAGCACCTGGTGGGTAGTAAGTGTGCAGTCAGTACTTATAGCTTCTGCTTAGTCCTTCTGCTTTCTAGAACTCTTCTGGTTTTGTTGACTGTCCTTTAGAGCAGTCAGGACCAGGATGAGGAGAGTGTTCCATACTGGGTCTGGGAGGAGGTATCTCCAGGCTGCCTCCCTCTGCCTTGTTTGGGGGAGAAATTTCCATGTCTCCTGCCTAGTGTCCTCAGGATCTGCTGAATACCTCCTTGTGACATGCATGTGTCTATGGGCCAAGGGAGGGAAGAGTTCTTTGGATACCTGTCATTTGCTAGTCCTAATAGCAGCTGTTTTTTTTTTTTGTTAGCCAGAGAAGCTAGAACTTCACTACCCTCAGGCCACATATCAAGATGTAGATTCTGTTATGGGAGGAAGAACTGTCTGGCTGAGCCTGTGCACGTTGCCCAGACTGACCAGCCAGCAGGACTGCTAAGCATAGGCTAGGAGGGTACAGAGTGACCCAGGTCCAGACCCTGGGCACAGGCTATAGTAGGTGTTTGTTTTGTAGTAAGTCCTTATTCCACAGATGTGTTCCTGTCTCTAAGCCGTTTATCTTTGGGCATTCAGCAGTTCAGAGGGGCCAGATTGAGTGAGGGAGAAGCAGGAAGTGGGAGCAGAGTGTCAGTGTTAACTCAGGGCAACTGAGTCTGCAGAATGTAGACATTTTAGACTTTCTTTTGACTTCTGTGTTGTTCACTTACTGAGACTGAGGTACCATGTGCTGTACTTAGGAGGAACTAAGAGACAGTGTTGAAGAGACAGGTGGGACTCTGTTGTCACTGAGTGTGGAGGGAGGGTATGGGGTCAGTAGTCTGGGAGCAAGAAAATGTCAAGTGGTGCTGGGCATGGTGGAGCATACACTAGAACAGGCGGATCTCTGAGTTCAAGGCCAGCCTGGTCTACAAATCGAGTTCCAGGACAGCCAGGGTTACAGAGAAACCCTGTCTCAAAACCAAAAAAAAGGAGGGTGGTCGGTGGAGAGGAAATACCAAGTGGAAGAGGGGCTTGCAGAATGCCTTTTGGTTTTTGAGGGGTCCTATTCAACTAACATCTAAACGACAAGGAGCCAGCCTGGTGGGAATTGAGAAGGATGAAGATGGTTGGGGAAGCAACTGATGGGTAGGACTCTAGGCAGGAGCCTGTCTGGCAGGGAGGTTTCTCTGGATGACAATGTATTGTTCAGTAATCGAGGAAAGGGTTGGAAGAAGAGGGAGTGTTAAACACAGGTGGCACCGGAAGAGCTACCTTTAGACCTGACCATTCCCCAGAGCACCTAGTTTTGAATGGTTTCTTTAGGTCATTTAAACTTGGTGAGGAGAGCCCAGACCCTGTCTCTTGCTCAGTGCTGCTGAAGTGGGGCACATAGCCAGCTGTAGGCTTGGGTTGCCAGCCACCAATGCCAGCAGTCTGTGGAAGTAACTCCCTTGGCACCCATAGGAATCCATCCCCTCCTCACAGCATTGTAGGCAGAGGCTAAGCTGACTGACCCCAAGAAGTGCTAGTTTCAGGGCAGCAGGGAGCCAAGCACTCATTTCCCCAATTGGGCAGGCACCCACCATCTGCTACCTTTGGGGAAAGTGTGAAATCACTGTAGGGCCAGAAGCCTAGAGGCTGTGGCATGTGGCTGAGAGTTCCATTTCTTACCCATATTGCTTCTTCGATCTGACTCCTTAGGAGATGCCAAGAGCCAAAGAGTAGCACCGCCCAGTCACCAGCCAGGTCTAAATTAAGCACAAAATCATGGGAACTTGAGATTTTCCCAGGCTGCTCTGCATTTCCTCAAGCGTCTTGAGTTGGGACAATTGTGGAAGTATGAGTAGTGGTCATCATCTACAACCTACCCCTAGGTGGAGAGGCTGGTCTAGGTTTGTATGGTATAGGCATTTGTCCCTCTTGGCTCTTGGTAGGATCAGTCATAGCATGCTACAAATGGAGAGTCTGTGATCACATTGGAGGAATGAGGTGATCCCATCCCGCCTCCCTATCCATCCCTCTTCCTCTCCCCACAGGGTTTCTCTGTGTAGCTTTGCCCATCGTGGAATCTCCTTGGTAGACTAGGCTGGCCTGGGAGTGAAGTTTGGAGGGCTGCTCTTTGTGCTCGCAGAAGGTAGAAGTCCTCCCAGAAGGTAGAAGTCCTCCCTTTGCCCCTGTCACAGGGAGCCTGTGGGCTGATGGAAAGAAAGATCCATTGCCTAGTTCAAGGTTTGGCAGAGAGTGTCTGGTCTAATCCCATTGTTTTGGAGTCAAGAACTATTGGTCCTTGGCCTTCTTGGAGCTGCTGGGCCAGCACAGCCTTCAACCTTGGTCTCTTGTTTTTCTGCTTCTTCTCCTGGCTCTCCACCATGCCACCTGGCATGCCTTTTTACCTGATTTTAATAACACTGCCCATGATTTGGTTATTTGCAAAACTCTTGAATCTAGGGAGGTGGATAGGCACGAGATAAAAGAAGTTGTTTCTTGTTAAGTCTTGTTTATGGGCCCTTTTGTGCAGGGGTCAGGGTGTTTTATCCTCTACTCTAGTGAGAGGCATAGCTCATATCTCATTCTCTGGATCAACAGCAACAGCTCCAGCCAGGTCTCCGGACCCAGTTCATGATTGTGTCTCACTACAGTATGTAAGCTCTGTCCACTGACTGTTCTTCCTAAAGGCTAAATAGTTGGAGCCTGTTAATGAAGAGGGAAAAAAATGCCTCATGTATATGTTTGTTTTGGATTTCTGCTTTTAGAAGAGATATGGACATGGGAGTCAGAGGAGGCTGTGTGGTGCCTGTCAGCTCTCCTGAGCTTGTTGCAGCATTTGTCAGACCCTCAGGGATGCTGTCTGGTTCTCTTTGTGAGAGGACCTCCTGCCTGCCTGAAGGACGATGCTGAGCCACATGGGGCTTGGCTCTTCCTGCTCGGTCAGCTCTCAGTCTCCATGCTAGTGTAGGTGGACTGACACTCTCTGGTTCTGTGAAGGAAAATGTAAAAGTATGACTTCATCTGCCCCACCACCGACCAGCCCAGACATGTTTGACTTCTCTCTGGATCCTTTAAGGTTATGAGTGTAAAGGTTTTCTGAAGCCCACTTTCTTGACCTTTTCAGCCAGTCAGAAATGACTGGAATGAAGGTGGCTAGGTTCTGTTAGGGAAGAGCACATATCTCTGTGGCTGAATTCCACTGGTTTTTGTGTTGTGAGAGGAATAAAGAACGTCCCTTTTCACTTGTCCTCTCTGTGTGAGCAGCAGTTTATGAGCCTTTAAGTTAAAGCTAGCCTGGCTGAGGCAGAGCCACAATAGCCCTTTCTCTTCAGACTAAAATGATCACTGTTGAAAAGAATGTGGCACTGTCCATATTGTTCTGACTGGGCTGTTGTCCTCTGGAGGGCCTGCTTGGCTCCGTCACATGAACTGTGTGGTCTCAGCACCCTCCTTGTAGGGATACCATAGTACTTGTCTCTGAAGAAGACATGGGTCTTTCCTCCTATGGACTCCCCTGTACAGGAGATAGCCAGTTAATTAAGGATCACCAAGTTACACCCCTGTCCCATTCCTGTACCTCACAGGTCATTGGCACTGTCTTCTCTTCAGTGTGCCTTCTTCTGCTCCCCAACTTCTGCTTCTGGATTTTGAATAGGCTTCCAGGAACTTCTGGTAAATAGGGTATGTGGACCACATTGGCATGACACTGGTGGAAATGTAGGCATACCCACTTCACAGACTGTCAGCTGCTTTTAGAAAGATGAAGTATGTGTAAAGTCACAGGAGGCTGCTAGGCCCCTCTTTGAATTTTCATCTGAGGCAAGGATGCTCAATCTAGAAATTAATTGATTGGCCTGGATTGCCAGGGTATCTGTGGAATGACCTGTATCTGTTAGGTTTGGGGAGGTACTGTAGACAGACAGGTGTTGCTGTGTCCTTCAAAGTAGATATTGGTCCTTGATAGTAACCCACAAAGTTGCTTTGATGTCAGCTGATGGTTGAGGGTCTCCTCACTGTTATTTGTTTATTTTAATGTGTATGGGTGTTTTGTCTGCATGTATGTATGTGCAACATGTATGGTGTCCACAGAGGCCAGAAGGGTTTTTATCTAAGCTCCTGGAATTGGAGTTTCAGGGTGGTTTTGGGCTACCTTATGGGTACAGGACCTGAACCCCAATCCTCTGGAACAGCTAGCACTCTTAACTGCTGAGCCATCTCTCCAGCCCCTATTTTTGACAGATCCTTTGGTGGGCTGCTCAGAGCTGTGCAGTTCTAGGTTGGAAGGCATTTCCTTTCCCAGCTGCACAAATAAAACATATTTTTATGGGGTTACTTTTGCTTCCAGGTATATCACCCTAGCCTTGGAGTTTTTAATCCAGGTTTTTCTGTTGTCTCTTTGTAGTCCCCACTGTCACGTGAATTCTGATTAGTTTCAAGTGTGTCAGACTCCACCTCCCCAGATGTTGTGATGTAGTGGTTACTTTGTACCCATCATGTCATTTGCGAAAGAGTATGTAGCCCCCAGTTTTGTTGGCTGCATTCTTGGGGAGCACTGAGTTCTCCTGGTGTCAGCCTGGCATTATGGGCTGAGAGTCTAGTGTGGTTCTAAGCTAGGCTTCTATTTGCAGTCCCGCTGAGGCTCAAGGAGCTCTAGACCCTACCTCTTTGCTGTTGCCAGCTTCCCACTTCGTGTGTCTTGGGTGTTGCTTACAACAACATGCCTTACCGTAGTGTACAAAGTACTTCCGATGCAGCTGAACAGTCAGGGCATGGAAGACCCAGAGGTTCACATGATGTGATGTCTTGACTTGTGCCCTCCTTTCCTTAAAGAATAATGGCATTTGTTTCAGACTCTAAAATTTGCTTTCCTTTGATTTGACACAGTTCAACAAAACAAAAAAGTGCTTTTTGTGAATTTCCCAGATGATGACCGAGTATTTAAAAAATAAAAAACCAACAATGCCTCCTTGTTTCCTACTGTGTCTTGCTTCTGTTTTTAATAGCCTCTGGTTCTGGCCTTGTCATGGCTTCCAGAAGTTTAGTAACATTTTTGATTTTCTACTAATTTGAAGTCCTATTCAGAGATCTCCAGGTAGTCTGTTCTGGTTTCCAGTGCTCTGATTGGCCCTACCTCTTCCCTGTCCTCCTTCTGTCCACTTCCCAAAGAAGACTGATAGACTCTTTCCAAGATAGCTGGGGATGATTACTTTACATATAAAGCTTGCATATTTCAGTACCAGGCTGGAAAATAAGTATTCATCAGCCAAGTGTGGTGGCATACATAATTTGGGAGGCTGAGGCAGGAGAATTGTGAGCTTGAGGCCAATTTGGGCTTTACAAGATTGCCTGTGTAGAAAAAGGGTATACTTACCCTTCCATTACTCAAAAGATCGTTCTGGATCCTTTAAAACTCTCACAGCCTGAACATTTTTTTCTCTCTTTCTGGTTTCCCTCCCCCAATAGTTTTTTTTTAACTTATTGTGTAGCCCAGGCTGGTCTCAGACACTGAAATCCCCTCCTTAGCTTCCTTAGTAGCTGCAGTTCTACCATGTCTGCCCTGCCCCTGTTTCTTTCTTTCTTTTATTGAATGGGAGATAGAATCCAGGATGGGTTAAGTAACCTGTGTCACTGAACTGTAGCCTCAGGCCTGAAGTTCATATTGCTCTTGGTATGGCTCTCCAGACCAGCTGGTGAGTTCAGCTTTGCTGTTGGTTGGAATTTTATCTCTTTGTTTTGGTTGTAATAGTGGTTATTTCACATGCTTTAGAATCTTTTATTCTCTTTAAAGATTTATTGTTTGTTTTTTGTCTGCCTATCTATCTATCTATCTATCTATCTATCTATCTATCTATCTATTTTGAGATAGGGGCTCACTATGCAGGTCTGGCTGTCCTGGAACTCACTCTGTAGACCAGGCTGGTCTCTAGCTCAGAAATCCTCCTGCCTTTGCTTCCCAAGTGCTAGGATTAAAAGTGTACGCCACCACTGCCCGGCTTTTAAAGATTTGTTTTTATTTTATGTGTATTAGTGTTTTGCTTACATCTATATCTATATATCTATATCTATATCTATACCTATATCTATATCTATGCCTGGTGCTTGCAGAGACTAGAAGAGGCCTTCAAGTTCCCTGGGTTCATGTGGGTCCTGGGAATTAAACCTGGGCTCTCTAAGTGTAGACCAGGCATATTTGTTGGGTCCCAAATCAAGTGACACATTCCAGAGCTTTGAGCATTAGGTGAATCTGAACAGGACTACTGACTTTGACACATCTGGTTAAGCTGGGAAATGCTCACTGAAAATCAGAGGTCTCTTTTTTCCTTTTGTGAGTCCTGTCCCCTCTCCTGCAGTGAATGTCACATTGTGAGTGAAAAATCTAATTAAATCAGATGTACAGGCACTCTGATTTTACAGTCACAGAGATTTTATCTGTCTTCTAACAGGTTTTGGGCATTCATGAGAGCTGACCAGATGGGTAGAGAGGCAGAACATGCCGGCTATCACATGCAGCCAGTGCTGTGGCCTCAGGCAAAGACAGACTCCTCAGCATATTTGAGTGAGCAGAGAAGGCACCTGAAGCTTTATGAGTTGTCTCCTTCTTACCCTGTGTGGCTGCATGCGATGAGTGACTACTGTATTCTCTGTCTCCTTTTCATTTGCTTATTTTTGATGCACCCATTGCCTGTTTGAGTAAGTCTTGGAGAAGGAAGCTGGGGGTGTCTGGTGCTTCTCTGGTGCTCAGAAACACTACAGCAATCCAGGGGGAGGAAGGTCCACTGCAGATGCCAGGTTCTGGGCTGCGTGAGGATGTGTAGGAAGGAGGGTCTCAGCCTGTTTCAGTAGCCAGTCAATTCCAGACACTGTAAGACTCCATAGTTCATGCTTTACATCTATAATGGGAAGAACCATCTTCACTTTCAGGGACTGAGCAACTATAGCCTGGCTTTCTCACCAGCTTTCAGTTGTCCTGGGAATCCTCCTGGTTTTGGTTTCTTTATTGTTGTTTGTTTTCTTTTATTCTAGCCCCATGTTGGGCACCAAAATGTTGTTGGTTGTTTTTGCTCTTTTGGGGGCCCACCACCCAGCTCCCAAATAAATCACATGTGGAGGCTTATTCATAATTATACATGCCCAACCTTAGCTTGGTTTGTTTCTTTTGTCAGCTTTCCTTAACTTATCCCGTCTACCTTTTGCCTCTGGGCTTTTCCTGTTCTCTTACTTCTGCAAATCTTACTCTTTGTATCTGGCTGGGTAGGTGGCCCCTGGAGTTGTCCTCCTCCTTCTCTGGCTACTTCTTTTTTCTTCCCAGATTTCTCTTCCTATATATTCTCTCTGCCTGCCAGCCCCACCTATCCTTTCTCCTGCCTTGCTATTGGCCATTTAATTCCTTTGTTGTTGTTGTTGTTGTTGTTGTTGTTTTTGAGACAGGGTTTTTCTATGTAGTTTTGGTGCCTGTCCTGGATCTTGCTCTGTAGACCAGGCTGGCCTCAAACTCACAGTGATCCGACTGGCTCTGCCTCCCGAGTGCTCAGATTAAAGGTGTGTGTGCCACCACTGCCCAGCTGACCGTTCAGTTCTTTATTAGACCATCAGGTGTTCTAGACAGGCACTGTAACACAGCTTCTCAGGGTTAAACAAATGCAACATGAGCAAAAGTAACACACCTTAAAATAATATTCCCCAACACTTTATCTTACAAATGAGGAAGATAATCTCTTGCTGAATTGTAGCCTTGAGGATGGGAATACTGTTTCCAAGTGTAGTATCATTCATTCAAGTGTTTATTCCATGTTGGGTTCAGCACTAGATGCTGGGTATTCACTGTGAATGGGATAAATGATGGTCACCATACTCTAGGACCAGAGCCCCAGGCTGGAGATGTGGACCTTGCTCTAGCTCTTTCTCATCTTGAGGAAGAAAGGAGACGGGTGCTTTTGGAGCCTATGACTATATAGCTCTGCGTCTCTGCTTCTCCTCTGTGAGATGAGAGGTTAGGTTTGACCCTGGTCACATGCTAGAGGCTCCTGAAAGCTGGGGTAGGTGGGGCAATGGGAGATAGTAGTAGTATAGATTGTTAGCTTTGCTCTAGAAAAGCAGCCAAGTCTTGACTAATTCGAATTCAGGGTAGGTCACAGAGAAATGGCTTTTAAGGAGAATTTTTCAGGCAGTTAGAGGCTTGTGAGCCAAAACCCAATTTTGAAGGCATAGACAGGCACTTTAGGTTTAAGGTATTCTTGAAATGAAGCTTTCTTGCCCCTACATGTAAAACTCTCAGGACTGCATCTCAGTACCCAACACCAAAGGTAAGTATTTAAAATTTAAAATAAATTTATCAGGACATCTTCCTCAATACCCTGATTTTTCTCCATTTGGCTTTTGGTTGGTAGTGAACATATAGTCTGCAAGCTAGCCACTCCAGCGAAAGCCTTAGGAGATGGAACAGTGGTCTTGATGTTTGCTTAAGGTTTAAACTTGAGTTTAAGGTTTATTCTTTAGCACGTGGCATTTCTGATCTGACCCTACTTTTGAAAGCAGGATGGACATACTGCATCCATGGAACTGGGATGTGTTCTCTAACACAGCTTGTGTTGGGCTCCCTCCTCACCGGTGCTCTTACCAAAGCAATGTGTATTCTTTTTCTTTCTAGGGCATGGCTTCCAGCTTCTGGGACCTGAGGCTTTGGAGGAGGAAATGACTGTTGAGTGTTTTTCTGTTCCATCTGCATCACCAACACTGAAACTTACTGGAGTGCAGGCTTATGGACAGGAAAGTTTCTCTTGAAGGGCTTTACATTTCTAACAAAGGATAAAAATGACAACTTCATCTATCAGACGGCAGATGAAAAACATTGTGAACAATTACTCAGAGGCCGAAATCAAAGTTCGGGAAGCCACGTCTAATGACCCTTGGGGTCCATCCAGCTCTCTGATGACTGAGATTGCTGACCTGACCTACAATGTAGTGGCCTTCTCGGAGATCATGAGCATGGTTTGGAAACGGCTTAATGACCATGGCAAGAACTGGCGGCACGTATACAAGGCACTGACACTGCTGGACTACCTTATCAAGACGGGTTCTGAGCGGGTGGCCCAGCAGTGCCGTGAGAACATCTTTGCCATTCAGACTCTGAAGGACTTCCAGTACATTGACCGTGATGGCAAAGACCAGGGTATCAACGTACGAGAAAAGTCAAAGCAGCTGGTTGCCCTCCTCAAGGATGAGGAGCGGCTGAAGGCGGAGAGGGTCCAGGCCCTCAAAACCAAAGAGCGCATGGCTCAGGTGGCCACTGGCGTGGGCAGCAACCAGATTACCTTTGGCCGTGGCTCCAGCCAGCCAAACCTTTCTACCAGCTACTCGGAGCAGGAGTATGGCAAGGCTGGGGGCTCACCGGCCTCCTACCATGGCTGTGAGTAACCGAAATATCCAACCCTTTGCTCAAGTATGGAGTAGCAGGTGCTGGGGCTCAGGAAATAGTGGCTGTCACAAGGTTGCATTCTGTCCTCAGTTCTCAGCTTCTGACAACCCAAGTGACAGCTGCTTTGATCTGGATTGAATGGTCACAAAGGGGTTTTTGGTCCCTAGGCTGCTCTGTGGGTCTTAGGCAGGGTTGTGCCCATGCTTTTCGGTTCTTGGGAGAAAGTGAGCTCTAAGGCCAGTCTCACCATATTTTTTTTTTTTTGTTCAAGATTGTCTCTCAGCAAAGCAATTGTCCTGCTGCCCAAACCTGCAGGGAGCCAAATACCTGGTAGCCAGGAGGAAACAAGTGTGCCTTGATCATCTGCTTCTGAATCTTGTACTCTTGTCTTTCTACTGACTGAGTTGCAGGTCTCTGGAATGGCTCAGTGCTTACCATTATAGTCCGTTATTCAGAGTGTCAGGGTTGGATGTCTCTGTTTCACCTTATAGAGGAACACTCCCTAGGTTAACATCAGCAAGACCCCCCACCCCCATCCCCATGTGGAAAAGAGTCTCTGGGATTTGATTTGGTTGCATGGCTGGGTCTGCACTGCACAGGACTGATCTATGTTCTGATAGTGTGTGATGGATCACTTTGGGTCTTTGTCTTACGTTCATAAGAGGTTTCAGGGACAGGAAGTGGTGTTTGGACCTTGTAGAAGCTGGTTTCTGATCCAGCTGGCCTCCTGGGCTTTGCCAGGAAGTGATTCAAGGCACAGTGTTCATCATCTGTTCTTAGGGCTGGGCAGCCACTGAGGGAGGACCCTGGACTCGAGAGAAAGGTGGCTCTGGTAGCCCTTGGATGCATATGTTTTATCTTCTGGCAGCAGAAAGTTTTCCAAAGCAATAACTTTTGAAATTAGTGCATAGTGTCAGCATAACAGGAACCTTTTTGTTTCTTGTTTTCTGAGAGTGGGTCTCCCTGTGTAGCCAGCCTGGCTACACACTTGCTGTCGTCCTGGTGCAACCTCCAGAGCGCTGGGTGACCGGTGCGTGCTGTCTGCATGACTACCATGGCGGAACACTTTTCCTTTGTAGTTTTGCTCCTTGCCAGCATTTCCTGCTTTGTATAATACGTTTCAGTCTGACTTTGGACCACTGTTAGAATTTTGAGAAATGTTTTCTGAGGGATTTGCATATCAAAGTCAGGCTTCCCGCCTTTAGGAATTCTAAGTTATTAGGGTTGGAGCAGATTAGCATTTTCTTGTGATTTTCTTTTTTGAGTTTGAGTTGCTTTTCTTAAGTAATGATGATGACTTTTGTGAGATCACTTATAACCAAAGATAACCTGAAAGCTCCCTGGATTAAGGATTAAGTTCCACCCCAAAGTAAATAAATAAAAATTTAAAAGATCAGCCTATTAGAGGAGAATTGTTTTATTTTCCTTGAGGACCCTCCTATGGAGGATACAAAGGAACTAGAACCTCCATAGTTGGTAGACAGGGTAGAACAAGGTGCAGGGGCAAGATGGGAGTGTGGGAGCCTAGTTGCTTCAGCAGGTTCTTCTTAGGCCATGCCTGAGCTCTTTAGCCATAGACCCTGCCTGGCATCTAAGGTTCTGATGCTCCAGCTCTGAATGCTCCTGTTTCCTTGACTTTGATCCTGAGCTGCAATCCAAGGATAGAATGTAGCAACAAGACTTCATGCACAGGGGACTGACTGCAAGGTTAAGGCAGGATCCTGGGTGGCCTTGGCCTATGTCCCCTCATGCTGCACATCCTCTAATGGTGTGTCTCTTTTTTGTGTATGTGTGTGTGTGTGTCCCCGCCCAACAGCGCCAGAGGCCTCGCTGTGTCCCCAGCACCGCACAGGGGCCATGCTGGGTCAGAGTGAGGAGCTGCAGCCACTGAGCCAGCGCCACCCCTGCCTGCCGCACCTGGGCCTAGCCTCCCGGCCAAATGGCGATTGGGCCCAGCCCTGCCTCACTTGTGACCGCGCAGCCCGAGGTGGGACAGCGGTTTGCTTTTCTTCCTAGAAATGCCATGCAGCTTGCTGAGGGTGGGGCTTGTCATGCCAGTACAGCCAACTCTCTCCCTGTCTCCTGCTGGACGGCCTGTCTAGCTTCCAGTGCCTGGACTCCTTTCTGCCTCTCTGTGCTGGAGCTTGCTGCCCTGTGCTCCCTGCCCCCGTCATATCTCACCTGCTTAAGGGGGAGCTGCTCAGTGGGTAGGCATGGGCAATGACCCCATCTTCCCCATATCCCTTGTTCTACAGACTAGAGGGTGCTCTGCTGCCTGCCAGGCCACCAGTGGTAGTGAACCCAAGTGCTTGGCTTTTTGAGATGGAAATGTGTGCTTTCAGTTTCTGAAAGCTGGGCTAGTAGCAGCCCCTCAGTGATGGCCACTGGAAGCCATCATTCCCAGTGTAGGAATAGACACCTTGTTGGAGCATCCAGTGGGATTATTTTTGCTTTCCAATGGACCGTTATCATTGCTGAAATCCCCATTGCCACAATAAACAGAGAGTTAGCTGTACTGTCAGTTCTAGGTCACTGTGTTTGAAGAGACTGAATTCAATGGGTAACTAAAATGGGGCTTCTCTTTTGCCTGATTAATAATGCATCCTGGTCAGAGCTACACTGTTGCAGGTTAAACTGGAAACAGATTTTCACTGTTGCTCACAAGAATATGCTCTCAGTCTAATCTCCCTTTGGTCATAAATGGGTTCCCCACTTGAGAAGAAAGCTCTCTCTTCTACTCTTGCCCAAGCCTTTGTGCAGTTTCCCTGATAAGGTGGCTAGCCTCTATTCAGCCCTGGAGACAGTCCTGCTCATTCATGCCTCATTAATATTACAGCTTGTTTGACTTGGGTGTTTGTGTGATCACTGAATTTAGTTCTAGGATATTTTCCATTGTGTCCTGTCATCTAAGAGTTTGTGTGGGGTGGTGGCTTCTTCTGATGTTAGAAAAGGTCAGGAGGATCGGCTTCACACAGTAGCTGATGTCAAGGTCAGAACTTGTCTGGAGGGTTTTCCCAGTGACATAGAAGCTGCATACTCATGTCTTTGCCACCACCTACTTAGGGTCTGTTCTGGCAGGTTCTCCTAGAGCTCCAGGAGCTTCCTCTCCTTTTCCTCTGTCCTAGGCTGTGACTCAGGTGAGTTTTTTGTGAGGGGTTACACTTAGGTCCCCAGACCTTGCAAGAGCAGGGGAAGATCTTGCACTGTGGTCCTAATCTATGGTGGCATGATGGTGTTTGAGGCTGGTTTTCTTTCAGGAGCCAGATTTTCTTTGATTCTACTTTTCTCCTCACTGCCATCAAATCCGTAGATAAGACCTTGGAAATCTTTCAAATTCTGTTCTTTATCTCATTCATGACTTGTGTCCAGTGCTAGCTTCTGTTTGGTTTCCTTGCCCTCAGCCTCTTCATTTCTACCCACCCTTCATTCTTATAAACTCTGGTCCTGGGTTTTAAAGTCCCATAAGTACTGATTCCTTGTAGTATCATCCCCGAGCTTTTGACATCCTTGAGAGGTCCTGGAGGAAGCTGGAGGGAGCAAAAGGAGTTGGCCTGGAGGGACTGTAGGACAGGGTCCTCCTAACTCCTGATAGGACATTCTAGATACCGTCACTGTGCTGACCTTGTCATAGGTCCCATACTTGGCTCAGTGGACTGGCATCAGTATGAAAAAAGGCTTTTAGCTTTTACACAGTGAGGAAGGGATCAGTGGTTGGGCTCCTAACCTGAGGCACTTGAGAAGGGTTGGGAGAATTCCTCTGGTTGGAGGTAGGCAGAGCCTGTCGGGAGCATTTGTGCCTCGCTAGGCAGGAGATGCTGGGACTAGTAGCTTGAATAGGTGGGAAGCAACCAGTCCTTGGTTTTGTTCTAGAGATGAACCAAGAAGACTTATTGGAGGTCTGAATCACACTGAGGTAGAGAGGAGATGAGGGCAGCTTTAAGGCCTCAGAACTCAGTGTCCAGGAAGCAGGGAATAGGATTATGGGTATAGCAGTCTAGGAACTGCTTGTCAAAGTGTAGTGCAAGCGTGGGTGGAATTTTGGATGGAGAGGCAGGCAGTTAGTTGTTAGCCCAGATAGTGCTTTCAGCTGGGTACTATGAACATTCCCCTGGTGCTCATATTCATATGAAGGCTGTTCCCCAACAAAGGCTGGGCCTCTGCCTGTCTCTGCTGGCCACCTTCACCTGCCCAGGTATGCAGTTGGTGCTTGAGAAGTAGGTGCTTAAGAAGCTGTGTAGTCCAGAAGAGTCTCTCGGGCTCAGAGATTTGTTCCAGATCAGAGATGACAGCCATCTTGGATTGGAGTACAGATGTGAGCAGCCCACCTCACCAACTGTTGGCCTACCTGAGGAACTAGCCACCATGTATCGTGGGTCTTGCCAAGCTACAGCTGTGAAGAGATTGAGCAAGTTGTTGGGGAGGGGTGAGAATCTGCACCAAAGGTAGCAGAGGGGCGTGGGAGAATCCTTCTGGATTCAAGGCCAAGGCCTGGGGAAGAAGATGGTTGTAGTCTGATCTGACAGTGTCCGCTCAGTTACAGCCAGTGTTCCTCCCTCCTCCTGTCTTCTCTTACCTGTTCTGGTGCCCAGTCCACTGGTGTCATGGGTTACTTTGCTGATCTCCTGAATCGACCTCTAGAAGCAGAGCTGCTGCTGTGTCCTGACAGAAGCCAGGAAGCAGTTCCTTGGTGCTTGGTATCTTGGGGGAAAGTTTTCACTGCCAGAGTTCCTGTTCTTTAGAAGGAAGGGAGGGAGGAGGAGAGGAAAGCAGAGGGGGAGCTGGTGCCTCCGGTGTGCTCCAGTGCCTCAGAGTACTTTGTAGTCCAGGAACCAAGGTGTTGATGGTGAGCTTTGTCCTGGCTGGGTGCTGTCACTCACCTCATCTCAGAATGATGGGATAGCCCCTCCTGTCTAGATGAGGCCTTTAGCACTCTATTTGTGACTTCCTAGGGAGTCCCAAGGAAATGTCAGGGATTCTTGAGCTTCAGTGATCTGTGCAGAGACTGATCTCTTATACTCTGGCAGGCTTACCAGGTGATTATGGGAGATTATGACCATTTCATGTCTTTGCTGGGCTCGCTTCACAGAGGATTTGAGTTGGCTTACAAAACACATGGAATGCTGCAGGATTAGCTAGATACTAGAAGATGGGGACAAAGGGAAAAATAAGGGTGAGACATACACAGTTGCCAGGGATGGATCCAAATTTGGCTTCGAACATCCTAGACACTGACACCAAATTGGACAAGGGTCCAGGATCCAAGGAGGTACAAGGAAGCCAGGTGCTTATTGTGCCTATGCAGGTAGGAGGGCAGGGCTAGGGAACAGCTGCCCCAGATGCTGCACCACCCTATGGGAATGATATCCTGTAGCTGCCTGTGGCTGTCACCATACAGCTCTGTCAACCCTGGTGTCTTGCAGACTGCCCAGCGGGAGTGCAAAGGGAGTCCGGGTTCTTTTGAGGTCAGTATGGTCATTGAATTTCCCCCACAGCAGAGCGAGAGCGAGAGAGTTGAGTCTGTGTCAGGAGGTGAGTAAAGCAGTGTGGCAAAGGAGACGGGTCAGATCCAGTCCCACTCAGCTAGTACTTCATGAATGTGAGTAGACCTTAGTTGTTTTCCGGTTTTAATTGGGATATAAGGGGCAGGGAGATGAGTGAGAGGTCAGCACGAACCACATGACATGAGACCCTGTCTCAGAAAACAGAACCCAGACTCACAAAGGTGAGTTAGGAAACTGGGATTCTTGTTGCTTTTGTCCTCTCTCTTCTCTGTGCTACAGGCTTTAAACTGGCTCTGCAGAAACTTTGATTTTAACATACTTCTTTTTTTCTTTCCTTTTCATTTCAGTAATAAGTTATAAATACTTAATCTACTTTTCTAAGTTCATCAAAAAACGTGGAAAACATTTAATCTTCATTCTCCAGGGATTATTCATCAACAGGGTAGACTACCATACCATATCTTAAATCCCAGTACCGTCATGTACTTCCTGTGGACCTTAAGTAGAAGTCCATGGTGTTCTCCTTTGTCATTGATGCAGGCATGTTGGTCTCTGGGCGGGCATAGCAGGGTTTCATTAGCTTCTGCCTCTGAGTCTCGGGCAGGGCAGGGCTTATGGTCCCTAGAACCTGCTACTGCTTTCTACTGGAAAAACGCAGGTTCTAGGGACCATAAGTGTTAGCTAACCTGAGCTGTCCACACCCACTTCCACAGTCACTGTCCATTTATTATTTTGTAATAATCAAAGTTCCCCCATATCCTCTCTTATTCTCTTCTCCCAAGTCCCCTCTTCCTCCCAACTCTATGTCCTACTTTTTTGGAAGGTGGGGTATGACACATTGGGTAAATTTAATTAGAGCTGTCTGAATGAGCACCCCCCTTTTTTTTTTTAACATGTGTGCTTTAAATATTTTATATATGTATGTGTATACCTGAGTACATGTATGTGCACCACATTCATGCCTGGTGCCAGCATAGGTCAGAAGAGGCATCAGATCCCCTAGAACTGGAGTTACAATTGGCTGTGAGTCATCACGTGGGTGCTGGGAATCACGTGGGTCCTCTGGAAGAGCTGCCTGTGTTTTTAACTGTTGCACTGAGTCTTTACCCCCACCCCTCACCCTTTATAAACAGGGTCTCGTGTAGCTCAGACTGGCCTCAAACTCAGTGTGTCGCCAAGGATAACCTTGAACTTCTGATCCTCCGCCTCTGCTTCTCAAGTGCTAGAGTTAATAGTTATGTACCACCCATGCTCTGTTTATGTGGTGCTAGGGTTCAAACTGAGGGCTTCCTTTGTGCCAGGTAAGCACTCTACCTAACTGAGCCCCTGTCCAGGAACTTTAAATGGCCCCAAATGTCCCAAAGCCTGGCCGTACCTGACCACACCTCACGTCAGAAACCCTGTTGGAGTGGTGTGGGGGGGTGCTGCCAGGCTGCAAAGTGCAGCTCTGGGTTGGATTTCATGTCAGGCTTCACTCAGCTGCCCATGTTTTCCTCTGATGGCCTGTGGCAAAGGCCTTTGGAGAGTTAGAGGCAGCAGGTGGTCAGTCCCCTCCTTTATTGTTGAGGCCAGCCCCTTCCCATGGGCTGTAGTAACCCTTACCTCTCCTGTAGTAACTAGTGGGTGTGTGTGGCCTGAGCCCGGGTAAGTCAGTCTGCTCAGTTCCCAGTGTACAAGTGGTGTTTGTCTTTCTCTGATAGTGAGACAGAGTGAAGACAGGGTGTCTGCGACCCTGCTGCTGACAGCTGTTGGCTCTGCTGGTGTGATCCTCCTGAACATTTCAGTCTCTTCACATCCTTCTATATATGCATCTTCCGTCTTAGGATGTCGTCACAGGAGCACCTCTGGGATCCTGCACAGGCCTGCAAGCATTCTAACGGCTGCTCACGTCATAGCTGTACCTGGTTATCCTTAGGGTTGGATCCAGAAGCACCCGCCGCTTGCAGCAGTTGTGTATCAGTTGACAGTCACGCTGCTGTAAGACAGCCCAGCATTGTTTGTGATACCTCTGGGGACCAGAATGCCAGGAAACCATGGCTTTATGTATCCACCAGGGAGCACATCTGCACATCTTTCCCTTCAAAATATTTTCAGTCTAAGGTTGGCATTCGCAGATGTAAAAGCTGTAGACATAAGACTGACTTTGTCTGCCTAAGGATCCCTATTTTAAGCTGGTGTGGTAGCACAAACCTTTAATCAATCCCAGCACTTGGGAGGCAGAAGCAGGCACAGGTGGATCTCTCTGACTGAGTTCTGGGCCATCTTGGTCTACATACTGAGTTCCAGGACAGCCAAGACTATATAGAGGCTTGTCTCAAAACAAAACAGAAACATTCCTATCTTAGTCACTGTTCCCACCAGCTGAGTCAGCAGGTTTTCAGTGACAGGGTCCCAGTCTGGGAGTGGGTGGGGGCTGTACCTGAGGACATTTTGGGAGTCTTGAGGTTGTGGAACTTTATCATGACTGGCAGCAAACAGGTCTTTGAACAGAATTGAAGGTCAGGGTCCACATCCACCAAGGACAGCCAGACTGACCATCTGAACAGACCTGAATTCCATCCCAGCATTGTGTATTATACAGATAATAGAGAATTATGGATAAACTGTTCACGAGCACATGCTTTGGTTAGAGTGTTTGCTCATCTATTCTGTTTTTGTTGTTGTTTTGAAACAGGGCAGGCCATACTGACCTGTAACTCAGCATGCAGTCAAGGCTATCCTTGAGCTGCTCTTCCTGCCTACAACCTTGCCCTTCCCTACCACCCCGCCCCCAGTGCTGAGATTGCAGGTGTGTGACACTATGCAGAGCTGCGTCTGCTCACTTTTGTTTTTATTGAGACAGGTTTCCAGTAACGCAGACTGGCATCTAACTTAAGATGTAGCCGTTGAGGGCCTTGGATTCCTGATCTTCTTGCTTCTACCTTTCCAGGGCTTTGAGTACAGGTATGTCACCACACCTGGCTTCATCTGGAGCTCAAGTTGGGACACCCTGGTCTGCCCAAGTTAGGAAGAATTCCATGGCTTCCTGTGGGGTCAGAAAAGAATCTTTGAGTGTCCTGCTATCTGTCACTCTGTACTTTATTCTCTCTGACAGGTGTCTCCTTGAATCTGGAGCTCTGCTGGCAGCTAGCAAGTCCCAGTGAGCCTATCTCCTTTCCCTCCCCACCTCCAGTGTTGGGTTTACCTGAGGGCACAGCTACACCCATCTTTTTATGTGAGTGCTGAGGATTTGAACTCAGATCCTCGTGTTTGCTCAGCAAGCACTCTTGACCCATGTCCTAATCCCCAGGGACAGACTTTGAGGAAAATGTTTGCTCTTCCTTGGGTCTCTGTAAGTTGTGAGCCTTCAGATGCTCAGAGCAGGGCCAGGTTAGTTGGTCAGAAGGATCCATTCAGGCCTAGCTCACAGGAACATCTGTGTTCCCTGTCATGCGCCTGGGCACAAAAGTCTCTTTGTGGGGTTGAGATGCCATCACGAGGCCAGAGTATCTGTGCTAGAATCGCTAGAATCGTTTCTCTAAGTAAGCCAAGGCCTGCTGTGCATACTCAGCTGATTGTGCGGATGGTGGCTGTGAATTCTGCCACCTGTGGAACTGAGAGCCGTGCATCCATTTACGAAACCCCAGTATCCTTTAACACCTTTGTCCTGGAGCTCCACACGGATGTGGTAGGGCATGTCTGTAGTGTTTGCTGCCTTTGCATGGTTCTTACTGCTCCATCTGCATTTGAAGCCAGTCTGGCCGCACAGGTGTGTCCAAGGGCCCTGAAAACCCAAGAGGCCTCTTTGCTGCATGCAGCAAGTCTGCCTGGAGCCCCAGCCATTTGACCCGGTGGATCTCCTATCCCTTGATGACCAACGAGCAGCCTTCCCTGCACGATAAGACTTACTCTCTGAGCACTCCATGCCAGTGTGGCCTTCATGTTTACTCCTTCCGGATCCCCATTTGGTTGTAAACAGGATGTCCGTCCGTGCTGTCTCTGACCTCAGCAGGGGTTTTGTGAGCCATTTTCCCACTCTTCATCAGTGGGCTCCCGGTCTAGCCGTTTGTACAGAGAAGCCTCACCAAGTGGCCAGGACTCCCCTAGGTCTGCCCTGTAGCCCTGTCTCTGTCTCACTGCCTTTGTCCCCTCCAGGCTGAGCTGGGGTGATTTGATGTCTTCTTTTCTTCTTGAGCATGATAAAGTAGAGACCTGAGTGTTCTGATTGGTATCAGTGAGTTTGGAAACAAATCAACCTAAAGGTGTATTTTTAAAAAGTATATTGTTAGCCAGGCAGTGGTGGTGCACGCCTTTAATCCCAGCACTCGGGAGGCAGAGCCAAGCGGATCTCTGTGAGTTCGAGGCCAGCCTGGTCTACAGAGTGAGATCCAGGACAGGCTCCAAAACTACACAGAGAAACCCTGTCTTGAAAAACCAAAACAAACAAACAAACAAACAAAGTATATTGTTAAATCTAATCATGAAAATGGATTTGAGGTGGTTTCATTACCATACACTGTATTTCTAAAGAGGTCCTGTGAGAAGCGTAACTGGGGTAATGCTTTTAGAGTGGGATTAGGTCTGGTTTTATTTAGGAAGGACTTTGTCACTGCAGCTTTTGTTTTGCCTGCTCAGGACAGGAGATGTGAGCCAATTGGTGGCCACCACCACCACCACCACCACCACCACCATGAGTGATTCCAAATTAAATCATCCTGTCTGCTATAGCCTGGACCTGGCTGACCATCGGGAAACCATCTTTGTCAGGAGTTATTCCTGATCTCTTCCTTCTGCCAAGGAGGCAACTCCTAGGAACCAAGTTTAGACTAAAGATGCGGAAGCAGTACTGTGGTGAACAGTCTCGGTAGTGACCTTTGCTAGAATGCATGAAAGAAGGAAGTTATTAATACAAATTAGAACATTTAAAACAATTAGCCCAAGCTATGAAATTGATTTGTCCATCTTTCTGTCTACCCACCCACTCATCCATCCATGAGTGCAGCTGTTCACTGAATAAATGTTTATTGGCCTGGGGGTGAGGGCAGGTTACTCTGTGGCTCCCAGTGCAGAAGGCTGAGCTGTGCAGCTGGCGAGCAGAGGGAGAAGGGTGTGCTGAGCCACCCAGAAACCCAGAGGAGACCTGAGCCAGGGACCATCAGATGCAGTGGCTCCCTCAGGAGGTAGACCTCCATCTGCAGGTTTTATTGAAGCTGAGTGTGCAGAGGAGGGAGGAGGGTAGAATTCAGGCTCCCGCTCTCACACTCACGTGCTTCTAATCCTGTTGCTTTTCAACTCCTGATATGATCCCTGGGTTGGTATGAATGTAGACTTCCTGGTTTGGGGTTTGTTATCTCAGGTAGGACTCTGCTTTTCACCCCTTCAATAAAAATAGTCTTTACAGGAGCCTCTCTTGTCAGTGTTAACTAGCTAGGTACTGAAGCAAAACACACCTGTGTACAGTATTTCACAAGCACTCAGGGTCTACACAGAACTGTGTGGGCTTCATTTTCTAAAGCATGCTTTCCAAATGTTGGTGTTTTGATTGGAGCCGTTGGTCCCTGGGCTCTTTCATATGATTGAAGGCTCTTCCAGAACTCTTGTCTTAGGTCTCTGTGTGATGTGCTGTGAAGACTGATTTTGATCCTCCTGAGGCATGACCTCCAGCCAAGGTTTCATGTGTCTTCTGTAGGCATGCAGCCATGTTTGACTGACACTTGATTTTAATTCTGAAATACCTGTAGCTTGATCCTTTCCTCTTCCTGGGCCACCTAGGTTTGAGATGAGAATGGAGCACTTGTGCTAGGAGTGAGAGGGACAGACCTGTCTTTGCACGTGGTGACTTTCTCCCCCACCCCACAGCTACTTCCCCACGAGTGTCCTCCGAGCTGGAGCAGGCCCGGCCACAGACGAGTGGAGAAGAGGAGCTGCAGTTGCAGCTGGCACTTGCCATGAGTAGAGAGGTGGCGGAACAGGTCAGTGGTGGTGTGGTCATGCCATGGGGTCTTCACCCTGGTACTCCTGGGGGAGGGAGGGGTATGGATCCCAGAGAGGATGACACACACAGCCCTGTCTTTAAGGCACTTACTTGATGCGTTTGCTCTTGTGGCCACAGTGTATTCTCATCCCCTAGACCAGGCAGAGCTATATCTAGGAAAGGTTTTCATGAAGGTCAGTGTCCAGAAAAGCAGCTAACCCTGAGTGCCTCCTGGAAGTTCCAGTGCAGACTTACCATCCAGGGACTCCTGAGCGAGCTGTGTGCCTCCTTGAGGTGCCAGCATACAGGGCAATGGGCGGGACAGGCCCGGGTTGGGGGAGGGGGTAGGTGGAGTGGGCCTGGTCTCTGCCATGGCAGTATACCCTGTGGCAGATGTGTGGGAGAAGGGAGGCTCCAGGAAAAAGTGCATGCGGGCATGGTAGAAACAGCATAGATTTTTTTTTTTTTTAAGTGTGTGGTGTCAGATGGAACCCAGACCCTTTGTAAGGAAGTGCTCTAATATTGAGCCTGTGTGTGGTTTTGTTCCCCTCTATAACTTATTAAAGCATGCATTACTTTAAAATGGAGGAGCGAAAGGGGCGATTCAAACACCTTTAGACAGTGTCCCTTTGCTTTCAGTCATCAGAAAGCGAGCAGACAGCCAGAGGCAGCAAGGTACACCCCTCGTATGGAGAGAAGAATGTTGGGTGTTAAATGTGAACACAGAGAGGTTTGGCCGCCATAGTTGGTATGTCTGTAACAGCAACAATGGGCAGCTTTGATCATGGCCTCTGCCCCCTGTAGAGAACCTGCAGCCATTAATTAAATCTGCCCATGTGGAAGCTCATGGCTTCAGGGGATCAAGGTGCCCAGGAGGTCTCACTGCAAGTTTCTGGGATGGGTGGATGGCTTTAGCCTTTTTAGCTAAAACCGAAGAGTGTGTTTTAATCACATAGATGTTAGGGCAGGCCTGTCTTTTGCAAGCGACTTTGCCTTAAATAAATAGGATGAATTGTTTCTACTAGAAATCATACAACTGGTCAGTTGTTCAGGGAGTGTCCACGGTGGGGATTGGAATGATGTGTGATTTTCTAATCCTTTCCTGGTTGTCAGATTTGTATTTTGTAAGGAGACACTGCTTTTGCTTTATGTGGATGAGTGGTTTGCCTGCATGCATGTCTGTGTACCACATGCGTGCCTGTTGGATCCCCTGGAGCTGGAGTTACAGATGGTTGTGAGCCATGGTGTGGGTGCTGCGTATTGATATTGGGTCCCCTGTAAGAGCAAGTGCTTTCTTAAGTACTGAGCCATCTCTCCAGGCCCAGAGAACTATTTCAGATGAAGTGTTTTGTTTCCCCATTTGGATGGTGCCTGAGTGTTGCTGGTGTGACCTCAGACAGACTCTGAAGGAGGAACCTCTGGGAATGGAAAGCTATTGTTTCCAGCTGAACTATATTCTCCCTTGAAATGCCACATGATGCAGGGCCTTCCTGTTGCTGGCCAGTGTGGCCTCGTGCCCTGCTGTGTTGCTGTCAACATTGCCCTCAGCCTCAAGCTCCATTGTCCCACTCCAGGAAGAACGCCTCAGGCGGGGTGATGACCTCAGATTGCAGATGGCTCTGGAAGAAAGCCGGAGAGACACAGTTAAAGTGCCGAAAAAGAAAGAGGTGAAGGCTTGCTGCAAGGTAAATGTCTGAAGTTGTTCCCGAGTGGTGGTCCCAGGTGCCCCTGGGATATGCAGTGAGGGAGGGACGCATGGTAGGGTGGTAGGGTGCCAACCTCGACACTGAACCACGCTGCGGTGAACAGAGCACGGCGAGAATACAATAAAACACAGCAGCCAAGGGCAGACACTTGATGCCACCCGTAAAAGGAGGGTGGCAGCAGCCATGTCTGTCTCACAGTGGCACTTGGGGATATTCTTTGGCCCAGAAAAGCCATTTGTCTCCATCCCTCCCACCCTATCCTCCATCTCCCCTACTTTGCTAGGCTGTGATACAGAGGTGACCAGAATGTGGCTCTCTTCTGACAAACTATTCCCATACAGTCAGAGAGATTGCTCCCAGACCAGAATTCTAGTGGCTTCACGAGCTATAATGTCCCCTCTGCCCCCCATCCTGATGACAGATGTTGTGGGAACAGGAAGGGGCAGGAAGAGAGAGAGAGGAGCCTCCCTCTCTCAGGGAGGGCACTGAGTGCTGGTAGTTAGGAAACCAAGGCAGGTGAAGAGGGGGATTATGGGTGATCACAGTCTGGGCCATCCCAGCATTATCCTGAGAGAGTTTGGGAGCCCTGAAAACTCGTACAACTTGTAGACATTTGGCAAATAATAAGTACCTTGGTGTGTTGGATCCCTGGCTTCCCTGGGAAGCAGGAACTCCAGTGGAGCCTTGGGGTTGCAGCAGCTCCATTTCCAAGTCCTTCAGAACTTCCGCCCAGAAGGCCTGTGCTGTGGTAAGAACTAATATTTGTGCTTAGTATGTGGATATTTGCTATGACTGTAACCAAGTGAAACCGTTCCTTCTGTTTTTTTTTTTTCTTTTTTTTAAACAGCCAGGCTCCCACTCACAGCAGACTACTTTGTTGGATTTAATGGATGCTCTTCCCAGCTCATGCCCTGTTACCCAGAAAACTGAACCCTGGGGTCCAGGGGCCTCTGCTAACCAGACCAACCCCTGGGGTGGAACAGCGGCTCCTGTGAACATTTCTGACCCCTGGCCGTCATTTGGTAAATAGCTTGTTGGTTTCCTAGGCTTGCCTTTTTGATGGAAAGGTATTTTCTCCCCCTCTCTCTGTCTGTCTCTCTGTCTGTCTCTGTCTCTCTCTCTCAGCTGGCTGGGTTCCTTGTGGGAGTTCAGGTTGGTCTGATCCTCAGCACTGACACTGAGCAGAAGGAGCTCATCCTCCTGGGGACAGAACAGCAGTGTCTGTTTTCTGCTCTCACTGGGTCTCTGCTTTGGGAGAAGGAAAGCTGACTTCCTTACTGTTTCATCCGTGCACCAGAAATGACTTGTCCCTGCTTTAAGGCACATTTCAGTTCTTAGAATTGACCCAGCTCAAGCTCAGGTAGTCATAATACACAGAGAGAGAAACCTCAAGTGAGCTGGAAATGAGATGTGCTTACCACCACTGCTCATGAAGAGAGGACACATCGGCTGCTATTCTTGTTAAGTAAAGCAATAGTAAGTTCATTTAATGAGTTGTATTTCTAAGTTTTACTTATTGGTAAACATGAGGGAGTTTTTAGTCAAATTGGAAACACGAACATGGCAAAATTGGTTCACTATGGGTGACATTCCTGGCGCATGAAGTTTCTTAATTGCTGGTATGGAGCTTGGCCTTTGGTATTTGTGCTTCTGGCCTGGTGCTCTGAGTCCTGTTGGACATGCCTGTGGTGTGTGTGTTTTGTGGCATCTTGCCTGTGTCTCTTGCAGTTCTTGTTTCCCTCAACTGGACCTTCTTTTGTACTCGGCTCAGTTCTCAGGACGTTTGTTAATATAGACCAAGTGCCAGGCTTTATTCCGCCACATGAAGACCCTGGGACACACGGAGAAGAGATGGTTTCTGTCCGGGCAGGGTGGGGATAGCTGGTAGCAGTGCTGTGTGAGCCAGGCTTTAGTGAGGGGGGGGCTCTTGAGGTCAGAGCATCTTAGAGGTGGGTGCCACCGAGAAGCACAGTGTCCTATAGAAGAGAGTGTCAGAAGGCATGGAATTCTTGCAGGGAGAGTGAGTCCAGACACAGGGACCTGTGCATTGTGATGTAGGCAGCAGGTAGGAAGGTGAGAGGACAAGAGTGGGTGTCAGATTACTCAGGGACTGACGTACACCTTGCAAATGCTTGTATTTGGTCCACAAGATATGTCAGCCTCAGATGCCCATTGGTATACTGCTGGGTACGGTGACCATGTGGAGCCTGCCCTCTTAACTGGGGCCGGGTGGTGTTACCTAAGTTCTCATTTCCTGGAGATCAGGAAACCTGTGGTGGTTGTACTCTTGAGGAACAGAGTGTAGGCTGTAAGGCAGATATAGAAGTACTGTGGTTCCCCAAGGATAGTAGCCCTTCAGAGAATGACTTTGATATTTTCCCCCCAAATCTGAAACACAGTCTCTTTGTCAAATGACCATTCTTGAAGTCTAGCTAAAGAATTCCTGGTGGGTGGGATCAGGGTCATTTCCAGGAGCTGTACCAGGAAGCATGAAGTAGGACATGGCCTGCTGAAGACAGGTACCTTGTACTCTGTTGGGATGTGTCCTGTGCCTAATCTTTAAACAGAGGTGAAATTTACCATTCTGACAGTTTTAAGCTGGAGTATTTAAAAAACCAAAACAATAAATAATAATAACAAAATAATAAAAACCCACACATTTGTAGAGCTGCATAACTATTGCTATGAGATAGAACATTTCTATTACCCAGAAAGAACCTGCACTCAGCTCCTAGCCACCGACCTACTGTTCTGCCTTTTGTTCGTAAAGACTTTGCTGTGGACAGATCATGTGAACAAAGTCACATCGCTGGAGCCTTCATTTGTTAGAAGTTTGTCTACAGTGTGGCAACAGTTTAGTCCTTTCCGGGCCAGAAATATCCTCTGTGGATGTGGCACATCATTCACACATTCCCCTCCTGATGTACATTTGCATTGTGTTTAGTTTCTGGCCATTTTTCTATTGTTTAAATATTGGTAAGGATTAAAACTATTCTGAACATAGGTGCTGCTCGTGGATAGCATTCGGAGGGCTGAGCCCTGTGGCTTTTCTTCTGTGTACTTGCTCACTCTCACGCATTTGACACTCTCCATTTGGCATTTAAAGCAATAGTAAGTATTTAATGAGTTGTATTTCTGAGTTTTGTTTATGGGTAAATGTGAGAGAAATCTAGTCAGATTTGAAACATGAACATGGCAGAATTGGTTTACTCTGGGTGACATTCCTAGCACATGAAGTTTCTTGGGCTGGAGGAATACACAGACCACCAAAGTCCAGAAAGGTTGTTCTTCTCCCCAGAGTCACAGAGCTAGTTAGGGAAGGACCAGCTCAGTTTATGATAGAACATCCTGGATTGCTGGAAAGCTGTGCAGCCTGGTAAGTTCCAGAAGTGCATCCTTCCAGCTGTCGTTAAAATCTTAGCTGTCTGTCCACTTCCTTATCCCCTGACATTGTTTAACCTAATTCAGATCACATTGTTCCAGCTTGTGCCGTGTATGTGCCTGGGTATCATTGGAAATCACCTCACATGGTACTCATTGGCACTGTGTGGCTGGGCCACTAGTTCTTGAGCAGCTGTGTCCTGTGAAGGTGCTTTTGAAAAATGATGTGAAGTTACCGTGTTCTCGGAGCCTTACCCCAGCTACCTGACATAGTCAGGTGCTTTGATTCTTGTACCTTTGAGCTGACTGACTGCAGAGCAGGCATGTGGTACATACAGGTTTACTGCTTAGCCTCTGCTAAAACCCAAGTGTAAGAGCCACTCCTCAGTCCCATGGTACTCGTAATTATTTAAGCCTCTCCCACAGCACAGAGCTGCTCTCTGCATGAAAGGAATGCTTTTCTGAAAGCCACCATTTGTAGTGGGTCCCGTTATTACCAGTTCTTTCCAAGGAGCACTGGGGACTGCCGAGCCAAGTGGCCTTGGGAGGAAATGCTAAGAGCCCAGAGGAGGGAAGTTGGAGCCTGCCAGGTCAGCAGGGCACTTCCTCCTCTGTTCTAGACACACAAAGCTGCCACCTGGTCTGAAGAGGCCTCACAGCCTGGCAATTCAGAAGCCCTTGGCTGGCTTGTCCCCTTTACTGTCTACCCACCCACCAGAGCCAAGGCTAGGACTGAGCCTAACTTCCGCCTGGCGGTAGCAGGTGTGCTCTGGCTTCTTGATGACCCCTGTGTGACTGTGACTGCCGGCTGTACACATGAATATTCATCTATCCACTGAACTCCTGTGAATGGATCTACAGAGGAAGCGGAAGCTGCTGTCTTTCTGAACTTGGTTCCCTTCTCCTTTCTCACTCATTTGAGCTTTAAATGAGCCTTTATTTATTGGGGGTGTGACATAGCCCGGCCCACTGATGCCGCCTGAAGGCATAGAAAGGCCTTGTGATGGCCTCATCGCCCTGTCTGTCCACAGGAGCCCCGGCCTCCCGGAGGGCAGCTGAGCAGCTCTGTATCTGCTGTTTCCTGTGGAGCCGAGGTCAGGGGTTGAAGCAGTCTGGACTGGCTGTAGCACTGCCTGCTTGTGTCTATGGTGTGTCTGCTCCTTTGGCACTAAATTCAGCCCATCAGCTTGCAGAGTCCCAGATTCATATGCCTAGGACCCAGTGTCACTTGCAGAATGGAAACTCGACTACTCATTTGGGCTCAACAGTCTGTCCCTGATGATCTATGTTGTTTGAGATTGGCAAGGGTTTGAGCTGAGCATGCATTTCATTCCCTGTCCAGAGCTCTGAGTTTTGATTACTTTGTCCCTGCTGGCTCTGCATGCTGCTGGCTCAGGAGGAGAGTGTAGCAATGTTTCAGGGTTACAAAACCCGGGGAGCCAGGGAAAGCTCCAGGACTTGGACTGTGAGGTGTGTAGGCAGCCTGCCCCCTTACACACCTAATCTTTGTATTGTGTCTTACTCTGCCTGCGAAACTTCTCCTCCTCCGGAGATTTATTTCATTTTTATTTGTTTATGTATGCCACAAATATAGGGGTACCTATGGAAGCCAGAGGAAAGCATTGGATCCCCTAGAGCTGGAAGTACAGGTTGTTGTGAGCCACTTGATAAGGGTTTTGGGAACCAAACTATCTGGAGGAGCATCAAGCACTCCTAACCACTGAGCTCTCTTTCCAGCCCCTGTCTTGTTTCTTCTTAAGGGCATGGTTGGGTGTCTGCCTGTGGAAGTGTGGTCATCTTGTTCTCAGGACCCCCTCCTGCCCCATGTTCTGCCTCTTGGCTGCCTATTGTCTTCAGGTTGGTAGAATGACTTGTGTCTTCATACAGACAGGGACCATCCTGGGGCTTGGCTGGAGGAATGCTGAGCAGATTGTTAGGGTAGAGTAATGCGACGATGGAGGAAGCCTGGGCTGTGTGCCCGGGTTAGGTCACTCTTGCATGAGAGGGGTTTGGGTAAGGCTCTGAGTGCATCAGGAGCTCAGATTTGCATGCATCCTGGCTCGCTATCGGTCTCTACTATAGGGACCTACTAGACATCTGTGCTAGGTCTTCCCCGGAATCTGTGTGCTTAGGGAGGTAGTGTGATGAAGTCCCCCAGGGGCTTTCTAAAGATAGGTATAGTGGACAGCCAGGATCACATACCTTGTGTCCCCAGCTCCCCACTGAGTCCAAGCCCGTGGGATGCTCCCTGTGTCACCTCTCAGTGCAGCAGGGAGAGCGGCTCTTGGTGGCTGTACTTGCAGCCCTCGTCTCCTTGTTTCCTCTGTCTGGTCTGAGATTAGCCATGGTGTCAGCATGGTCTAGAGTGGGAAGCAGCTTCAGGCCTACCTGTGGAGACAGAGCACATGTACTTACCCAGAGGCATTCACCTTCACCTATAAGCAAGACCAGTGTACGAGTGCCCTGCAGTGGACTCCCAGCAGGTTTGGTGGGGAGCTGTATGATGGGATGGTATGAAAGCTGCAGGGTGGGAACTGTGCTGTATTGTCTGAGGCAATGTTAGGATTTGAGTTAGCTTCAGAAAGTGAGAACCCAATGGCTACCTTTAGGCCAGTGTGATCTGCTGGCTCAAGAAGTGTAATAGTTATGCATACTCAGGCCTGCTTCGATCTGTTGTCTACCTGTGGCCTACCTCCATCCCTAGGAGCTCAAGGTTGTGTTCTCTTGCAAGCCCAGTGGCTCCCTAGAAGGCTCACTGCATGTTTGGTCTCCAGGACCTAGGACATAAAGAAGCTCACGATGCAGCTCCCACATGACGTTTTGGAATTGGGGTTCACTTTAGCCCATGAGGATCCTCCCTGAGTGTCAGGGCAGTATCTAACCCCCATAGACTAGGGGAGTGGGTGAGGAAAAGCTCCCATGGAGCATTAAGGTTTTCTTTAGGGAAAAGGGCAGTGGGGGTTGGAAACGATAGGATGTGTCTCCTATGTAGGCAACTAGAAAAGAAAGGTAGCAACAGTTTTCTGAGAGGCACTGCAGGACAGTGAGGTCTCCCCAGCCTGTGTTCCTCAGTTGGAGCTAGCTGAGAGAAGTGGACCTTGCAGTGGGTGTTCCTTATATGGGCCTGTGAGCAGGGGACAGGAAAGCATGTGGGAGTCAGGAAAGCATGCATGTTAATACGGCTCCCATATGACATTGGTCCTGGGATCTCAGTATCATCACACCACAGCTCTCTGGCTTCCTGCCCAGCCTTCCCTTTGGCAAACCATTTCTACCATGTCACTCTCCAGTCAGGACAGAGCCATAACCTGATGAGGTACCCTCTTGGGGAGCAGAAGCAGAGTAAGGGCTTAGTTCCTGCAGTGTGAGTCCAACTGAGGCCAGGTTCACAATCCTGGCAAAGCATCACACAGGCCTGGAAATGTAGTTCCAGGCCCATAGAGAAACTGGGGTGAAAGGTCAGAGGCACTTCTCAGGGAGACAGGTTTTGGAAGCCTGATGATTCTGGTGCAACAACAGTGGAAGTGGAAAGTCCAAGTAAGAGTTGGCAGGCCATGAGGACAGGAAAGTGTCATTTGGGAGTGCTTCTTGACAGTGTCAGCTAGCGCACAGCTTTTGGATGGGTCACTGCAGCAAGCCTGGGGAGAAGTGAAGGCTGCATTCACTCCTACCCCTCTATACTGGGGCACTATACGAGCCAGATAGCCTAGTCAGACCGGAAGTTAGAGAGCATGGGGATAGTGCCTACAACATCTTAGTAGGCCCCAAGCAAGCCCTTTAGCATTTCAGACCTTTGCAGGCATAAAGCCATGCGGTAGAAAGGCTAATGGTGGGCCGTCTCTAAGACTGTGGAGTATACTAGCTCACAGGCGTGCAGGGGTAGACTGGGGAGAGGACACAGGGGCTGGTGGCCCAGGGCAATGGAGTCCTGAGTCTTTCAGAGCTCAGAGAACAGTCCTTGACTTCCTAAGACTGACAAGTCCTTGCTGCTCTTCTCTTATCCCTGGCACATCCTGGTTGTCACAACCTTGTTGGGTGTCCCCCCTCCCCCCATGGCTAGAGTTGGGGTTAGAATTGTCCACTCTTCTACAATAGGGAATTCAGTCTAGGAAAAAAAAAAAAACAAAAACCTGGTTAGATGGGTGGTTTTGGTAAATGGTCTAAAAGAGGGTAAGTGGAGGATTCTAGAGTGACCAGGGCATAGAACAGGTTCAGTAAGGCCTGAGACAGAAGGCAGAGAATTTCTCTGATGTGTCTGAAGAGCATAGGGAGCCAATGTGGCCAGGCTGGGCATGGAAGCTGTGTGGATGTCTGTAGCTCACATTTCTTTGGGGTTCCCTCATATCTGAAGGAGATGATGACCAAGAACATTGTAAAAGGTCTAGGAAGCTGAAGAATGCTAAGGCAGCTGGTCCAGGTAGCCTGTGTGAGCAAAGCCAGACTCTGTCCAGGGAAGGAGCTGGACAGTGACAGTGCTAAGGACAGTGGGGGAGACTTCAGTGTGCTTGCAGAAGCCATCGTCCATACCTAAACATCCATTGCTAGAAAATCATCTTTCTTCTGAGGATAAGTGGAAACAAGATGTGTGAAATTCGGAAGCAACTCCCAAATCTACAAAAGTCCAGAACTTTATATTCAGTGAAGTACACTTTAGAAGTAGAGGGGAGGGCTACATCTTGTCGTGGCAGAATGTGATAAGGACCGTCTGCAATGATGCACAGTAAGAACAAAATTTACAACTTTAAAGTGTTCACATTAGCAATGGGGAAATGCACGGAGTTAGTGAGGATAGAATGGCATTGCACCCAAGCAGAGGAGGAGGGAGTCACGGGGAGAGAAGTTAGTGCACTAGAACATAAACAGACACAAGTTAGTCATTGGAAAAGATAATAAACGGGACCGAGCTGGGTAGATCTCATTCTCACCCCCATATACATCCGTGATCGACACTGTACCCTGAGTACTTCCCTACTCCCCTTTCCGACCCTTTTTCCGAGACAGGGTCTTTCTAGGTGCCCAAACTGTCTTACTGTGCGGCTCAGGTAGGCATCCAACTTTCAGTCTTCCTACCTTAGCCTCCCAAGTGGTTAGGATTACTGTGCTGCCAGGTCCCACGAAGTTTCAGAAACAGAACGGCAATGAAGAGTTAAGAACAACTTCTGCTGTGAGCACTCTGCTTACAGGTCTGAAAACTTCAGTGTTCAAAACTGCCAGTGAAAACTAGGAAGGCTGGCTGTGATGACTCACGCCTGTAATCCTTGCACAAGGGAGGTTGTGACAGGGTTTAAAGAGTTCAGGACCTACTAGGAAGTGGTAGTGCATGTCTTTAATCCCAGCAGTGTGGAGGCAGAGGCAGGCAGATCTCTGCATTCAAGGCCAGCCTAATTTACAGAGTTCCAGGATAGCCAAGGCTACACAGAGAAACCCTGTCTTGAAATACAAAACAACAAAAAAGAGTTAAAGATCTATTGAGTTCCACCCAGGGTAACATGAGACCCTGCCTCCCTTCCCAAAGACGAAAATGTAAGTAGAGATAAGGTTTATTTACCATGAAAGATATCGAAAAGAGTACCTAACCCCTCCCGCCAAGCCCACCCAGAGGATTTTATAGGTAAATTCTAATAGCATTCAGAAACAGTTCTACTTTTTAATCCAAACTCCTTCCACTTTCTACTCAGTTTCCAGAGACTGAGGTAACCTTGACATTAAACTAGACAGAGTGTACCATGTGGGTTCAACTATTTTAGGACAGGGCCACTTATGAATATGGATGTATTGAAAAGAAATGTAAATCAGGGAAGTGTTTTAGAAGATAGGGTGTATTATAGAGATTCTCTGTAAGAACCAAGTCCTTAGAAACTGGCCCTACTAAAGATGAAAACAAATGTACAATCACTTCGATAGAAGCAGAGGCAGCTTTTCTTTGAGGTATTTTTGGCAAGCTTAGAATAATGGGGAGATTCCCACAACACTTGGGGCTTCTAAATGGAGGAGCCTGGGCTGGGGAGATAGACAGACACCGTAGTTGGTAAAGTGTTTACCGGTCACTTTGGGACAAGCCTCCCCACACATGCTCACTTCAGGCCAGGCATAGTGGCTCGTGTCTATAATCCAGCCCCTGGGGAACTGATGGTTCAGTCTGTTTGAACTGGTGAGCTCCTGGCTCAGTGAGCAACCCTGTCTCAAAAACTAAGGTGAAGAGCAATTGAAGAAGGTTTTAGCAGATGTCCAACTCAAAGTAAACAAATAAATAAATAAATGGAGGGAAGCCTCTAAGCTAACTAAATACTAAGATATTAGAAGTTGATTTTTGTCAGGTCAAGTGCAAGGCAAGATGCCTGTGATCTGTCCCACTACTTTACATTGTGAGTGGTTCTAGCCAATGCCACAGGATGACAAAAAATGTAAAAGGTTAGAAGACATTAGCGTTTTACAGATACTTAAGCTTTTATAGATTATTAAGAATTAATAGAACCATCAGAATTAATTCTTTCCTTCCTATCTTTCATTTTTTTCTTTCTCTTTCTTTTTGTTTGTTCTTTTTGAGACAGGGTGTTTTTCTACATAGCCCTGCTTTTCCTACAACTCACTATGTAGACCAGGCTGTCCTTAACCTCACAGAGATCCATCTGCCTCCCATATGCTGTGATTAAAGGCATGTATCAGTTTAGAGTTCAGCAAGATTGCTAGATACAAGCATAGTACACAAAATTAAATAAAATACCTGCTCCCAGAAATGATACTAAATTCCTTAGAATAAATCTTAGTGTTAGATAAATCCTAAATAAGAATGATTGAATTTTATTGAAAAATGTAAATACACAGAGGTATCATTTTGATTTGGAAAACTCCCTATTACTGTAATGATTCTTCCCAAATTGATCAGGAATTGAATGCAGTTTTGGTCAAAGTTTCGTCATACTTTGTTATTTGTTTGTTTGTTTTAGAACAGGGTTTTATTGTAGCCCAGGTTGTCTTCAAACTCCTGGTCTTCCTGCTTCTACCCAGCTCTGAATGAAGAGTAAGTTGAGAAATGTGTACATAATTCCCCTGATCTTTCTAGTAACCTACTAAATGATTTTTCTATGATCAGTGTGGAAAAGTAAGAGCCAGAGACAGTTAGACTCAGACTGGGATTTGCCATATCAGTTATTAAGAATCATCCTCATTCCTAGTAATTCAGAGTAGAAACTAGAGGATCATAAATTCAGGGCCATCAGGGTGGTGGTGTACGCCTTTAGTCCCAGCACTTGGGAGGCAGAGGCAGGTGGATCTCTGAGTTCCAGGCCAGCCTGGTCTGCAGAGTAAGTTCCAGAGGCCAGCCAGGGCTCCAGAGAAACCCTGTCTCTGACCCTCCTGCTCCCCACTAGAAAAGATTCGAGGTCATCCTCAGCTACATAGCTTGAGGCTAGCCTGAGCTCCATGAGACTCTGTCTTGGAGGGGAGGTCATTATCATAATATGTGTGAAGATAATTAAGATCATGCAGAGAAGGAAATCAGTTGGCCAATGCAACAGACTAGGGAGCCCTGTGATAAGCACCTGAAGATCTAACTGAGATCCCAAGAATGAATGGGTACTTTAATCCATGCAGCTGAGGGAGTTAATCAGACAGGGATAACCCTAGAGGACGCTTGAAAGACATGGACCTCGTAGGAAGAGGGGGTCATGAATGACCCATGAATATGTAAAAGGATGGACATGTTTATTAGAGGGCAAGAAAACATAAAACTATTGCAAAGTAGACTTCGTATGTACCACTTTTGGTACAAATTAAAAAAGTAGGTTATATCAGAAAGTTAGAAGCAACTCCCAGGGCAACAGGACCTGCTCAGTGGATTATAAGCGGTGTGGAAGCAGTGCTGGAGTTAGTGCTGAAAGCGCAGGGACCCGTTGCCCAGTAGCTGTCATGTGTGCACAGAACAAAGGGATGTAAACAAGAGTAGGAGCGACACAAAGCACAGACAGGGTCTACCCCAGTGATCGTCTGGGACCTTTTGATAGATAAATTTCAGCTACAGATCAGAAAAAGCGAATTCTACAAATGAAATGTATGGTAAACACAGCCAGTCACCGAAGAATGACCCCACACACACACACATACATCTTATTTCTTTAGTAAACTTAGAAGTGTGGTACAGCTATCCACTGCATTGTTTCAGCTGTGATCAACTAAAAGGCAAAGCAGAAGGTGGGTTACACAGCTTGGTTTGGTTCAGGGTGCTTTGTAGTGGACCTGGAAATGGTGCAGTATTTAAACATTTGTCTTCCACAAGAAAGGATGATTTGTTTCTTATTTTCACAATAGTAATTGGAAAATCCACACACAAGCTTGACATTTAACATTAGATATACACAGAAATATTCTCTATCCCCCTTTTAAAAGGTTTTTTTATAGTGTGTGTGTGTGTAGGGTGGTTCATGTGTAGAGGTCAGAAGTCAACTAGTAGAAGCTGGTTCTCCTCTTTACCGACTGAGCTGTCCCACCAGGCCATCCAACCCTTGTAAAAGGCAGGTGTGACCCACTAAGCTGACCTTGTTTGTTGCTCATAGTTTGGCGATGTTCTACTGCTGAACCTGGTGATAAGCACCCACCTATTCTGTTAGCCTCTTTTACTCAACCATCCTCCGAGAGCAGGGTCCACCCAACGCTGATGGGAGAGTGCCTCTGGGGAGCCAAGCAGAGTAGGAGGGGGTGCCAAGCTTCATGTCTGGGATGGAACCTGCATTTGTAGGGGAAGTAGACTTGTTCCTTATAGCTTCTTTTGACTTGGGGGACTCCTGTGAGCCCCTTGTGTAATGGGAAATGTTCAGACTGTCTTAGCTTTGCCCTCTGTGGACTTACTAGAGGGCTGTCTCCAGTCGCTCTTGTCTGGCAGGCCCTGGACTTAGCTCTGTCCAGTCGTGTTGGCATGGTGTAGCACCCTCTGGGTAGCTGCCACCCTCAGTTGGCGGGGCACATACTCATGTGTCACTGTATCCTCTGCCCTCACCTCATTTATTTCGCACTTTCTGAAGTTACCTGTGAGTTTTTGTTTGTTTTTTTCTAGGCTGAGGGAGCTTTTTTTGGCTTATAATTCCAGGTTACAGTTCGTTATTGCATTTAACAGCTTTTTTTTTAAAGTTTATGTGTACGTGTGTGAGGCTGTGTGAGTTTATGTGTACCATTTTTGTGCATATGCCAGAGGAGGCCAGAGGATGTCAAATTCCCTGGAACTGGACTTACAGAATGTTGTGAGCATGCTGTTGTGAGTGCTGGGAATCAAACCCTGGTCCTCTGCAAAAACATGGAAACTCTTTAACACTCTCCAGCCCCTATTCTGAATTTTGACTCTGACTTCTTCAGGTACCAAGCCGGCTGCCTCTATGGACCCATGGGGAGTGCCTACCACAGCCAGCACACAGTCTGTCCCCAAGAACCCAGACCCTTGGGCAGCCTCACAGCAGCCTGCCTCCAATGCTGGGAAAACAGCAGATGCCTGGGGAGCTGCCAAGCCCAGCTCTGCCTCAGGTGATCCCTTTGCTCAACCTGGTTTCTGGAGCTTCACTACTTCTCCCTCCCTCCCTCCCTCCCTCCCTCCCTCCCTCCTGGTGCACTGGCAGTAGCTAGCTGACTGACCATTTCTGTTCCCATAGGGCCCCAAACATGAGTTCTGGCCTTCTCCCTGGGTGGCAGGCTGATCTCGTGTCTCTCTGTGGGGAGCCCACAGACTCTATCCCAGTGTCCAAACCCTACACACATTTGCCCACACGGCTGGCTCTTACCATGTTTGGCGTAGGATGGTAGAGGCAGTGGTGGGCATTCATGTTCCTGGTCCCACCTGTTGCCTTCTCAGTCCAAGTGATTGACTCTGGCTTGGCCCTGAGTTTACACTGTGATGTGGGATGCTTGGGAGAAGCCGCTGTGGCCTGTTTTAACCCACTATCCCTATGCAAACAGGGTACCTGTTGGTGCTGGGGAGTGGCAAGAGATGCCCTCAGTCACCGGCTTGTATATTCCCTCAGGGTCTTTTGAACTCTTCAATAATTTCAATGGTACAGCTAAAGATGACTTTTCTGAATTTGACAACCTTCGAACTTCAAAAAAACCAGGTAGGTTAAAGATGGTTTCTATATAGCATTTCCCGCCTCCCCCCCCCCCCCCCCCCCCCCCCCCCCCCCCCCCCCC
>CABHPP010132412.1:63469-85576 GCA_902168425.1 Peromyscus attwateri
TCTCTGTGTAGCTTTGCCCCTTTCCTGGAACTCGCTTTGTAGACCAGACTGGCCTCAAACTCACAGAGATCCACCTACCTCTGCCTCCTGAGTGCTGGAATTAAAGGTGTGCCCCACCACCGCCCGGCATTTTGTGTATTTGACCACCTGGTTGATTTTAGAAGGAACAAGCTTTTCAGGGAGAGGTGTGTGTGCGTGCGTGCGTGCGTGCGTGCGTGCGTGCGTGCGTGCGTGCGTGCGTGCGTGTGTGTGTGTGTGTGTGTGTGTGTCTGTCTGTCTGTTGGTGGTTCTTTCCTGTCATCTCATGTGAGCTTCCAGCAAATTCTGCTCTTTCTGCCTCCTGTCTGCTGTTGGAATGCTGGGATTATAGACTTGTGAGGCACTGCATCTGCCTTTTATTGGGTTCTGGTGATGGAACTCAGAGTCTCAGGATTACGCAGCAGATGTTTTACCTGTGGAGATATCTCACCGGCTCAGTAGTCTGCTGCAGACATTTTACCTGTGGACATATCTCGCCGGCTCAGTAGTCTGCTGCAGACATTTTACCTGTGGAGATACCTCACTGGCTCCTCAGTAGTCTGCTTGTGTCTCACTGTCAAGAGTTCAGAAAGAAAATGTGGAAAATGAACGGAAACAAGGGTGTGTTTATGCTTTGCCGTGAACCTCCAATCATACCTTGTTTTTTTAGGATTGTGCTATGTATACTTGTGTGAACTTGCTTTTCCATTTACTGTTTTTTAATTACATTTGGTTTATTTATTCATTTATTTATTTAATGCTTGTGTGTGTGTGTGTGTGTGTGCGCGCGCGCGCGCACGTGTGTGCATTGTTTACAATAGTTTACACGTGGGATGAGAAGACAGCTTGCTTTGTCCTTGTCTTGCAGCCGAGTCAGAGGCCTCAGTCCCAGCCCAGGACAGCAGAACCACAAGCCCTGACCTCTTCGAGTCTCAGCCCCTGACTTCTGCCTCAAGCAAGCCTAGCAGTGCCCGGAAAACGCCTGAGTCCTTCCTGGGCCCCAATGCGGCTCTGGTGAACCTGGACTCACTGGTGACCAAGCCTGCTCCACCAGCCCAGTCCCTCAATCCCTTCCTGGCACCAGGTAGGCATGTGCTGGCCTTCATCAATGGCTGTAGTGTCCATGCTGGCCTCTGCCTCTTGCTCCCCTCTCAGGGCCTGCTGCCCTGTGCCTGGGAAGGGTTGGAGCCCTCAGGACCTCCACACTGCTGTGGTGGGGTGGGTGTAGGTGTCCGTATTTAAAGAGGGTAAGGTTAGGGAAGAAACCAGCCTCTTCCTGGAGGAGAGCCCGGCGTAGAAGCTGTCTGGAAACTGCCTGCAGGGATGTTCTTCTCAGTGCTAGCTTTGGTCTCGTGGAGGCCTTTGCTGCCCTGTGTCTATCCCATGTGTGAAAGCAATGCCGTAGTGCTTTAGCATGAGCTGCTGCTGGAGGCTGCAGGGCCCTTGTCATAGTGCCTAGCACAGCATTCTGCACAGCATGTTCCAGGCCCTCCCTGCCAGAGGACAGGCCCAGTAACTTGACCCAGTACTTGGGGTCCCCATGGCCTTGCTCTGGACTCTGACCTCCAACCTTTTAGCCCATTTCTACCCTCTTGCATTCCCATGTGCACCGTACTCTTGGCTATACTGAGCTAAACAACCCTCCAGATCGAGCAGTCCCTCTACCTCCGGGCCGTGACACTCCCTACTCACTCTGCTTGCACATCCCCCCTTCCCACATCCCTTCAGCTGAGTTCTTCATCTAGTCCATACTTCTGCCCTCACTCTGCACAGATTCTTCAAGACTTAGGCCTCCCAAGAGTGTCAACCCTGACCTGACTCTGTGTGTCAGGGGCTGGAGGACTTTATTTCTCTGTCCCTGCAGGTCCTGGCAGAGGAGTATGATATCTAGAAGCTGAGGTTTGGGGCCTGTAGGCAGAAATAGGATCTGTGGAATTTCTAGGTTCCATCCCACCCTGAGGTCCTAATGGTTGAAGCATGATATCTTTAGAGAAAAGTTGCCCTGTGAGTGGAGCTGGACAGGACTTGAGTCCTCAGCTAATCTGGTGCCCATTCCTGCCCAAGAGACTCTTCTCCCCAGTCCCAGAGTCCAAGAGCTGTGAGGGGCTCCCGCACTATGGTGGGCCGTGCCTACAAACCTATTATGGACTTTAGGGGCCATGGCCAGATTGAGGAAATTTTGGCAGATGAGGTGGACTCAGGGTCATTCAGGGCCTCACAGGTAGACCTGGATCTGCCATTCCTGATCTGACTACAGATCACCTTTGTTTTCTGTGGACCTGGGATCACATAACAGTCCTGGTAGAAGTGTATCCCAGAGTGGGTCAGAGTACAGCAGCTGCTTCTTGCCATGGTGGCTCGCGCTGCCCTTGATGAGCAGGCCATGTTGGTGAGTGGGGTCTAGCGAGCTCAGAGACTTAGTGACAGCAGTGTCGTGCATCCCGGAAAGACAGACGCACCAGTTGTTGCACTGACAGAAGAGCCTCTGGGTGAGGGCTGTTTAGAGAGGCCGGGTGAGAGTGTATGGACCACCTGACTTCTCAGCAGCAGGCCCTTCTCGGGCCTTCTTCATGGCGCCAGTGTGTACGTCCTAGGATGCTGCATGGCCTTTCCCAGACACTTGTAGCTGCAATGGCAGACAGGCTGAGGGAGCAGGGCAACTGACAGCAGCCTGGGTACCCACCCTACAGAACTAGAGTACCCAAGCCTGTGTGCTCTTGGCTCTGCCTTGTTTAGCTCTATAGCCCTGGACAGGTCCTACACTCCTCACAGACATAGTCTTCTTGGCCTCAGCAATCTGTAGATGTTTGCCAGTGTCTCCTGTGGATTCTGTCCTACTAATCAGTGTTGGAGTGCCAGATGTGGAGGCGTGTGTGTGTGTGGGGGGGGGGTACACCTGTCCTGAGGGGTCGTGCCTTCCAGTGACTCACCTGTGCTCTCCTTGCTCTTTTATCAGGTGCTGCCACCCCAGCCCCTGTCAACCCCTTCCAGGTCAACCAGCCCCAGCCGCTGACACTGAACCAGCTTCGGGGGAGCCCTGTTCTTGGGAGCAGTGCATCTTTTGGATCTGGTCCAGGGGTGGAGACTGTGGCCCCCGTGACCTCAGTAGCCCCACACTCAGCATTGGGGGCTAGTGGCTCTTCATTGACCCCACTGGGCCCTACAGCAGTGAAAATGGTAGGCAGTGTGGGCATTCCCCCGTCAGCAGCTCAGGCAACGGGCACAACCAACCCCTTCCTTCTCTAGTGCCCAGGCTGGGACTTGCCTGAGTGAACACCCAGAGTGCCGAGCCCAAGGATGTCAAGTGGGGACTCACTCTGATTTGTGTAGTGGCTGAGAACATGTGGTAGGGGTGTTAGAGCTTCAGGTCCAGCTTCCTGGTGAAAGGGTGGTTGCTATAGTCCAGACCTTCAGGCTGGAGTACAGGTGGGATGGCCTCACTGTCCTAGCCGGGCCCCGTTTCTCTTCCTAAGTGCTCAGCTCTGACTGTGCTCCACTGAGGTCTTGAACAAGGAGGTGTTATCAGTGTTGTCTAAGATTCTGGGATGCTGTCTAGCCCAGGACTTGGGACAATCATATTGTGTGCCCCACCCCCAGTGATCCTCAGGGTGTGGACAAAGTGAAGCTCTGGCCCCACACCACACTGACCGTTGAGAAGTGGTTGTGCATATTTTATTTTCCTTTGACTCGTGGGAGTCCAAGGTAGACAGCGCTAGTGTGGGGCTTTCCGCTGACCAGAGCACAGCCTGCCCCATGGCTCTGTGCTTGTGCACGTTTGCACATTTTGTTGAGTACAGTTTCATATTTGAGTTTGCAAAATTATCTAATAGTCTTTTTTTGGCTAATATTTTTATAATGTGGTTCTTATTTAACTGTCTAGTTTTGATAGAATTGACCAAGTCTGGCTGAATTAAGGTCTTGGCACGTATTATTTTAGTGGTCTAATTTCTCTTATTTATGGTCTTAACTGTAAGAAAACTTTAAAAGAAGAGATATTTGGATGACAAAAATATGCCTTATGGAAAACTAAGCAAATTCTTTATAGGAAAAAAATTCCAGAATTTGATTACACAAAAACCATTTTATTAAAACAGAAACTTGCAACAGTAACAAAACCCTGCAGCCTCCAGTTGCCTTTTTCCCTTCTTCAGCTCTTCTGATGAATTACCAAATCAACTGACTCTTGAGCCTTTTTGCTTAGATCTTGAGAGGCTTTTTTACTAGTATATTGACATCTTAATGTTAAAAAGAAAAACAGACAACGCATGAGTGTGACTGCAGTTTTTATCAACTCCTCCCTCTCTTTGTACCTGGCACACAGGGATTGCCCGGAACTTCTGTTTACTGCACACCAGAGGTGCGGCTGGCTGCGCCATCATCATGCTCAGGTTAATGAGATTGTATGAAAATGGGGGTGGCTGTGCACTTCTGGGCTCATGGGTCACCAAGGCTAGTCTCCAAGCTGAGTTAGGACAGGGCCTGACCCTGATGTGTCCGCTGCCAGCTCCAGCTCAGGCTGTTGACCTATCTTACTTTGGAGATGAAAGAATCCTCACATGGCGTTGATTTTTAACAGACGCTCACTGATGCTAGATTCCCTCCCAACCTTCCGAATCCTCACTCTACTCACTCTTAAGGAAAGTATTAAATCCTGAATTAGAGACCACTGACTTGACTTTTCTTCAGAGAAAGAACTGCCCCTTCTTGGTCCTGGCAGTTTGTGTGGCTGGCTTTTCTGCCTTGTCTTGCAGTATGAACTTCTTACCTTCAACTCCAAGGGCACCCAACCACCTGCCAGCCCCTCTCTGCATCCAGAGAAAATTTTGGTCCTCAGCACCCACATGGTTGACTCAGTGGTTCCTGCTTGAAGGAGGACTGCACTCACGCCCCTCATGAGTCTGAGAGCCCACCTGCTGCTCCTGGGCCCCACACCAAGGGCCCTTCCTAACTACCTACTTCTCCCAGGACTAGCGGCCTAGGGGTAGGCTTTGGCTCTGCTGTTCCGGAAGGCTGGTGACTGGGCTCCTCCTGGAGAGGTGGAGACATCACGGGACGGGAGGTGGGGCAACGTTTCAGATGGCGCTTCCTTCCGGTTGTACAGGCCAGGTCCAGATCTGCCTGCTGGGGGCCAGTGATTCTGCTGCAGAAGATGAGAGCCCTTCTGACTGAGGCCCCACCCCAATAGCCACTGAGTTCCCTCCTCCCACAGCCACCCAACGCATGCCCCTGTTGCCCACTGCACTGATCATGAAGGCACTGGCCACTGCCACGTGTGTGGCACTCGTGCCACCATGCCCTCCTGATGGACACCCTAGGGAAGTCATCCCGCTGTTTCTCAGTCCCAGGGCTGGTGGTTGGGTTTGGATTTGTGTTGACTGTTGATACTTATTTACTGTATAAATATAATTTATCATTTGTATCATGATGTGGTTTCTGGCTGTGTCCTTTCCCTATTCCTGGCTTTACCCATCCAATATGACAAGATGGCAGGGCTGGCTAGGGAAACAGCTTGGTCTACAGTCAGGCCACCGCCCTTCCCTAGTGTCTGAGTCTCAGGTCTGCTATTGGTGGACATTGCCATGGCCTGTCTGAAGGCTGTGCTGGGCAAATGGTGGCCCAAGTCCATTGCCCAGGTGGCTTTCAATTATGAGGACAGTTCTCAGTATGCTTATGTGGTTTCTCATTCCCTCCTGTCTTAGTCAGGTTACTTTTGCTGTGATGAAATACCATGACCAAAAAGCAATTTGGGGGTTGAAAGGGTTTATTTGGTTTATGCTTCCACATTAAATGAGAAAAAGGAATAGAAAGGAAAGGAAGGGCATGACTACTCCTAGGTGTGGTGGAGGAGAAAGTTTATTGTAGCTATGTGGGAGAGCATAGTCAGAGGCCAGGAACATCTGGTCCAGTCCAGAGTGGACAGGAGCAGCCTGAGCTAGGCCATGTGGGCGGAGGGAAGAGATGGGAGAGAAGGGGACCGGGTACAGCAGCCAGGAGCCCAAAGGTACAAGAGGAGGAAGGTGAACAAAATGTCTGGATTATGTAGGGAAGAGCCTCTGGGGAAGGGCAGCCCAGCCCCTGGGCTGGAGAGTTCCAGGTGGAGGGCAGGATATGCTGCTATCCATACCCTGTAACAGGTAGGAACTGAGGGATGCTGGGAGAACCAGGGGGCCTGGTCTGCTTTGATATGTTAAATAGGTAGCTCAGCCTTTTGTCCTGGGTTTGAAGCTTACATACACCACTGTTCACCAATCTCACCCCCACCCCCCAGAGTTTCTCTTTGTATCCCTGGCCATCCCGGAACTCACTCTGTAGACCAGCCTGTCCTCAAAAGCAATCAGACCCACCTGCCTCACCTCCCAAGTGCTGGCATTGCCCAGTTTACACTGCTCATCATTAAAGTCCTAGCAGGAACCTGGAGGCAGGAGCTAATGCAGAGCTCATAGAGGAGTACTGATTACTGGCTTGCTCGGCCTGCTTTCTTACAGAACCCAGGACTGTCAGCCCAAGGATGGCACCACCCATAATGAGCTGGGCCATCCCACATCTGTCACTAAGAGAACAGGCCTGTCCACAGCCTGACCTTAGGGAGGTGTCTCCCCCTCCCCCAGTTGCGGCCCCTTCCTCACAAGAGTCTCGTGTTAAATTGACATAAAACCAGCCAGCATACTTCCTTTCACATCTCTGCCCCAGAAATGCCGTGTCATGAGAAGCTTCAGGCTGTCAGATGGGCACAGATCCTCTGTGTCCCGCAGAGTAGGAAACAGGCTTGGTTAGCAGGTTACCGGGTATTGTTACCTCTGGGCACCAAGGCCTGTCTTACCTCTCAGACCAGGAGCTTGCATGGGTCCTTCCTGTGTTCAGCCAAGACTGTAGGGTTTATGAGGGCGGAGCCTTCTCCAATGCGGCAGGCTCTCAGCACTGCAGGAGGGTGAGGACACCGCTGTTAATGAGTAGTGTGGGAGGAAGCGACTCCAGCACTGAGGCCCTGTGAGGCCTTCCAGCACAGGAACAGGCCTGGGATGGCCTCGAGCTCTGCAGGTGGCCCGTCCTGTGAGCAGCTGGGAGCCAGCTTTCTGCCTGCACATGGATATTGCCAGCTGGGACTTGTTCTGGATCCTGTGGTGGTGTGCTGGCTGGTTTTGAATCAACTTGACACAGGCTAGAGTCATTGGGAGATGAGGGAGCCTCAGTTGAGAAAATGCCTCCATAGGATTGGGCTTTAGGCAGGCCTGTAGGGACATTTTCTTATTTGGTGATCAATGGGGACCACCTTTGTGGGTGACGCCATCACTGGGCTGTTGGTCCTGGGTGCTATAACGAAGCAGTCTGAACAAGCCAGTAAGCAGCACCCTTCCATGACCTCTGCCTCCAGGATCCTGCCAAGACATCTTTCAGTGATGGACTGTGATGTGGAATTCTAAGCCAATAAGCCCTTTCTCCCAACTTGCTTTTGGCCATGGTGTTTATTGAAGTGGTAGGAAAACCTGACAGGCTGCTTCCCTCAGAACCTTAGCGGGCTTTTATTTTAGCTCTTTGCTTTTGCCAAGGACACATACTGCTTCTCACCCACCCCCCACCTCCAAGACAGGGTTTTCTGTGTAACAGCCCTAACTGTCCTGGAACTCACTCTGTAGACCAGGCTGGCCTTGAACTCAGATCCATCTGCCTCTGCCTCCTGAGTGCTGGGATTGAAGGCGTGCACCATTGTATCCAGCTTTTCATTTGTTCTTCACCACACGACTAGGCTTTTATGGTTTAATTTTCAGTCTTAGAATTTGAGTTTAGAGTCCTCTTACTAATCCTTTTTTTTTAATTATTTTTATTGTGTATGGGTATTTTGTTTGAATGTATGTCTACACTACGTGCATGTCTGCTACCCTTGGGGGCCAGAAGATGGCGTCAGATCTCCTCAGACTGCAGTTACTGACATCTATGAGCCACCAGGACCGAATCCTGGGCCTCTAGAAGAGCGACCAATGCTCTCTGCTCAGCTGTCTTCCCGGGCCCTTCCTAATCTTACGATGCTAACTTCTTAGCTTTCTTTGTTCCTGTTCATTTCTGCTTTTGTAAACTGGCCTGTTCTTTCCCAGACTTCACTTTTCTGGCACATCCCCCCTCCCCCAGAGCTCTTGGTTCGGCCCCAGAACCTGCCTTGAGCTCTGCCAGTGGCTCTCTGCTGCCCACCGTGTGCTTGCGCTCTCCCTGCCTGCCACCCTGGTGGTAGTCTGTGCCATACAGTCGTTTCTGGGTTTTAATCACGGCATAAACTCATTCCTGTAGGAGTAAGTTCCCTGCCCTCCTTCTGTTCAGGATAGAACACAATAAAATTCCCCCACAAAATGCCCAACAGAGGTGTCCTTGCAGCACCCCTCCTAGCTGGAATCTGACACCAGATTGTTCCCTCATCACGCTCCTGCCTTCAGTGAGGTCCTTCAAGAGCTTCCTGGACAAGAGCAAGGAGGTATAAGGGGTCAGGCTTCCTATCTGGTGAACAGCCTCTTAGCATTTTGTAAGCTTACCAGTGGGACACGAGAGGCCCAGGAGATGGAGACTAATGGACTGACCATGACAAAGTGAACCATCCGGTGAACAACCGTGACAGTGAGTGGAGGATAAACCTGGGTTTCATGTCTCTTAATAGTCACAAGTCGCTGGGTGGTGATGGTCCACACCTTTAATTCTAGCTTTTGGGAGGCAACGGCAGGCAGATCTCTTGAGTTCAAGGCCAGCCTGGTCTACAGAGCAAGTTGCAGGACAGCCAGGGCTACACAGAGAAACTGTCTCGGGGAAGAAAAACACAAAAAGGTCTTATGGCTGGCACCCTCTCACATTTCAGACATGCTCCAGTCATTGGCCTCCAAAGTTCTCTACTGCATACTTTCTCATCTTGACTGACAGGCATGCCAGAGGCTCTTAGATGATGGTACCTTTCTCTGCCTTGATTGGGGTTGGGGTATGCATTCATTGAAACTGTTCATACAGCACAGATGTGTATGAATCTTGTTGGGTGTAAATGTTCACTTGAAAGATGAATAGTACAGAACTCTGGCTAATAATACACATGCTGCAGTCCACCGCAGGTAATATGCTAAGCACAGGGTGGACTAGAGGAGAAGAAAGATTTCACCAATGTGAAAATGCAAATACAGTCTCTGTCCTTAGGTGTCCTGGGTGGTTAGAACCCCACCAGGGCACCAAAATGTGAGGACAAGCAAATGCCCTGTTGTTGCTAGAGTTTTCCTGCCTGGCCCATGGTCAGGATAAATCTCTTTCACCTGCCAGTCCCACAGCCGCTCAGACCCAACCAAGTAAACACAGAGACTTATATTGCTTACAAACTGTATGGCCGTGGCAGGCTTCTTGCTAACTGTCCTTATATCTTAAATTAATCCATGGCTCGTGGCTTACCGGCATCTTTACATGCTGCTTGTCCTGGCGGTGGCTGGCAGTGACTCCCTCCGCCTTCCTGTTCTTTTAATTCTGTTAGTCCCGCCTATACTTCCTGCCTAGCCACTGGCCAATCAGTGTTTTATTAGCAACACATTTGCCATACAGAACATCCCACAGCACCCTGTATAAATGGCGTAGTATTTGCATAGTGTTTACCCCATGTACTCCTGTACCTTACGTCATCTCTAGAGGACTAGTAATACCAAACACAATGAAAATGATACACGATTGTTAGGCTCAAGGGATGGGGACAAGAAGAGTCTGCACATGTCTGTAATTGTTTGTGACCCTGGAACCTTGGTTTGTGGAACCTGCAGGAAAAATGTCCACAATTTGTAGATGGTGGGTCTGTTACTCATTGTAAAGTCACTTCAATTGTCCTCTATTTAAATAGCTTCATAGTGTTGGAGAAAGGGACATTTTCACAAAGGAGGCAACCCACTGTGTCAAAGCTTTTGGCAGATGAACCCATGGTGTCTGAGGCCAGAGATGGACTGGAAAGGACAGAGCTTCTGAGGTGGAAAAGGCCAGGTGGCATGGGTGTTGGGCAAGAGACCTGTAGTGAGGGATGCAAGAGAGATGCAGAGGGACATAAGAGGGGCTCCTGAACCAAGAGCTCAGTGAGCTCGAGGAAGGACCGGACTGTTCCGTGTGAATGTGACATTGGGGAGAAGACAGTGCAGGGGTGTGGCCTCCGGAAGGTAGCATCTCCAGGGTAAGGGGAGGCACTTGAGATGGGAGGGTCTAAAGATAGGGTGGGCGTGAGGGAGTGGCCTGAGGAACACAGGAACTGTGGGCAGAGTGAGGCCCCCAGGGTATGATGGTGAATGAAAAGATCACTATGGTGCGTGAGATTCTATTGAGCTAGTGTGAAGAAAGGAACACACGGAGGTGGGGTGTTTACAAATGACAGCCATGAGTGCTAATGGCAGAAAGGACACCGGGGCTGCAGGAGGTCTTGGGTGGCAAATGGAAGACTGCATGAGGGGGTACTGGTCTGAGAGATGCTTGGGGGATGCAGTTGCTGCAGCTGTGCATGGGGTGCAGACGTCAACATCCCTGCAGGTGTGGAGGCTTGAAGAGGTTATCCACAGGAACAGCTGAAGACTGAGTGTCAAGAGCAAGCTCTCTGCTGATGCCAGCAATTGTGGTGTGGGTTGATGGCTTAGGCCTCGGGAAGCAGTCTGGAAGTGTCGATCGGCAAAGAAACAAACTGGAAAACTGATGTGGGCCCTCTAGGAGGAAAGGCTGGAGCTGCAGAGACAGGGCAGCTTCAGAAGGCAAGAGGAGCTTGCCATTCAGGGAATTTTGCTGACAGATGAAAAGTTCCAAAAGCCCAGCTGGGGGTGGGGTGTGGGGTGTAAAAGGCAGCTTGGCCCAGGGCATCTCTCAGAGCATATCCCAGTAACTCAGGCATGTGCAGCAGTGTGGCTGGTGGTTTGAAGACTTGAAGGCCTTGGTCAGCTTGTCTGCTGGGCAGAGGAGGCTAGATGCAGCTGCCTCAGTCCACGCTAGGTCATGTGCCACCAACATGCATGCATGGCGAAACTGGAGGCCCAACTGCTCTCCCACAGATACCAGGGTGCTGGGCTGTGGGGCTTGCCAGAAAGTTGTACTGTTGGCACAGCCTCCTCCTGCCTGCCATGTTTCTTGCCCATCCTCAGGCTCCTAGCAGCACACTAGAGGTGTAGGGTGGGAATGGGATAGGAATGGAAGCTGGAAGGCAGGTGCATCCCAGGGCACTTCTTGCAGATTATGCTGACAATATGGTAGGCAGTCATAGTGTCAGCCATGAAGCAAGTGACTTTAACATCCTGATGTGGAAGAAGACAAGTTTTAGAGATGAGTACTGAGGACCTTGAAAGGGTCTCAGCGCTGAACAAGTTGGTTAGCAATCCTGGGGAGCCTAACTCCCCACTCCACTCCAGCCTGGCACCCTTCTGGGGCATGTCCTGGGAGGTTGAGCCCCAGGCCTGTTCCTATTGGGGAGGTACTAACAAAGCAAGAAATCCAGGCCCCAGAATTTCTGAAAAAAATGTGATGCTTTATTATAGAAAACCGTCTTCAGCTCTCCACTTCCCAGCCAGGCTGCTTGAGTCCTTGATTGTGTGTGGGCTGTGAGGCACCTGGCCATAGTGGTGGGCAGAAAGGGTGATGCTCTCATTGTAGGTTACTCTGTGACAGGCTGGGACCCAGGGCTCCTTGTGTGTCCACAGGCCCAGTGTCATAGCCCAGCTTCTTCATGTCCTTGGTGACCACATTGAAGAGGAGGGTGACAAATCCCTGAGAGCGGACACGGGTCACTGGAGACATGAGGTGAGCATTAGGTGAGGTTTGTCAGGGGCAGACACAGCAAACTACCTGCTGAAGCCCCTGTGTAGGTGGTGTTCTAGAAAATTCTTTGGGTGGCTTGTATATCACCAAGTCCCAGATGTCTGGCGGCTCCCTAGCCTTCACCCATCTGTTTGCTGGGCTCCTGGGGGTTGGGGGCCCACCTCTTCCCTTCAACTGGGGTTGGGAGTATCAGCTTTACCTTCCCGGCCTTCACCCTGGGCCACCACCTTGGGGTCTGTGTACTCAGGCCGCCGTCCCATGAACCAGCTGAGGACATAGGAAAACACCAGTGAGGAGCACTCCTCCTGAACCCATGGAAACCACCCCTCACCCCGACCCCAAGGAACAGATGGGTCAGGAGAAGAGAAGCAAGAAGGCAGTGTGATCCTTAAGCTGCCTCAGGAGGGAGAACCCAATTTCAAGTGCCAGATTCAGCTCCCCAAACTTTGCCTCCTTGTATGGGATCCAAAACAAGCCACACCCTGTCACCGAACCTGTTTGTCTACTGTAAAAGGTAACAGCACCTACCTCATGGGACTATATGGAGAAGGTACCCTGCCAGCTGCCACATAACGTTACCCTTTCTAGGGAGACTCTGGCCCTGGAGGGCTCTGGGTAACAGGTCATCTGACTTTTAAAGTCTCACCTAGCTAAGGGTACCGTTCAGCCCCCAGGCTCTGGCTGGCAAACTCAGAAGCACTTCCTACAAATGCCCTGTGACTCATAGGCCACAATCCCACTGCACCCTAACTTCAGATCTTGGGCCCCACCCAGGGCTCTAAGGCACATGGACAGGATGTACAGGCCCAGCCAGCATCTTGCTGGAAACCATAGGCTTGGGGCAGACAGGATTAGCCTAAGCACAGAACCCAGGACCAACTCGGACTTTGTGGAACAACTCCACCAGCATTCCTGTTTGCCTGCAGCGGTGGGGCTTTGTCTTTTCCCTGGGCAGTTTGTGGCAGGCTTGAAAGGTAACCATGACTACACATCTACCACCCATAACTATGCTGAGGTCATGGCTGGATACTTGGGCTCCCAGGCTAGACCTCAGCAGCCCCATTGGACTGCTGGGCAGGAGGTCCTGAGGAACAACCGTGAGGAGCGCTGTTCAGACAACCTAAGGTGGGGGGTAGGGAAACCAGGGTCCCCGCAGTTGTGCATTCCAGAAGAAACGACGTGTGTGCGTGTGCGCGCGCGCCTCTTCCTGCCTCCCCATCATAGAGCAAAGCTCTAGCGTATTTACCTCAGCACTGAGGAGTCTCAGAGAGTAATGCCTGGCAGTAAAGGCACCCTCAGCATGTCTCCAGCTGTCTTCTAATCTACAGGTGGTTTTCTCATGAGAAGAGACAGGCAAGTTCAGGGAGTGTGCTCCAGGCAAGGGCTGAGGCAGGGCAGAACCTGGTGGGCTCAGAAAGCCAAGGCCAGGCAAATGGGAAGCAAGAAAGAGGCCGCTGGCACCCTGGCTCCTAGATGCAAGAGGGTGTGCCAGGCAGCTCCCAGCAGTGACACCACCCTAAGGGCTCTGCAAAGACTAGGGTGGAGAGGCCGCAACGGGTTGAGTAACAGCTCTAGGGATACTGGGTAAGGACTGACGACACTGACAAGGTGGCTATCTGTGAAGAGGGTCTGTGGAGGAGGTACCAGGAATGCTGCAAGGTGGGAATTATCTTGGGTCATCCAGGTGGGCATAGGCAAGGTGCAGTCAGCCCTAAGTCTGTCATCCTCCAGCCCAGAACCTTTCTTCAGCCCTCTCAAAACTGGGGTCCAGGCTCCCTTCTCCACATCCTCTCTGCCTGATCTAGCTTGCAAGAGGCTGCTCATTGGCTGCTGCCTGGGAACCTAGGGGCCCTTCACTTCCCTTTCATCCCTGTCAACATGCTGGGGAGCAGAGGTGGCATGCAGCAGAGCTGGGCTAGCAGATCCCTCCAACTCTTATTTGGATGTGGCAGAGACCTCCCCTTTGGGCCAACTCCAAGATTTCTGTCCTGTTCTCTGGGACCTTCTCACTGCCTCCTCCCTACACCCCCGCCCCCCAGCTCTCTTCACACTTGCTGGCAGCAGCAGCATCTTTCTGGCTGCTCCTAACTCTTAAGTTTTCCTCAAGAGAGCAAGAGCTCTTCGTGCCCGGTGTGTAGAACATGCTCCCAAGATTCTTCACGGCTGCTGCTTGACTCTGCTCTTGTTCCTACCTAAAGTGGCCTCCCTGAGGTACCATGTGGAAGGCATTTCGTAGATGCTCATAATGGGTCACTGTGGCTGTCATAAGGAGTTTGCCTCTTGCTGCTGCAGCCCGACAAACAGCGTTTCCATGTGACAGACTCAAAGGGCACAGCAGAAAGCCTCGAAGCCTTAAGCTGCCAGAAAGTGGTCCAAGGAAGCCCGAGGACTCAGCAGTGTTCCTGTCTGCACACCTGTTTCCAGCTGTCTCTAGGTGCAGCCACGTGAAGACCTATGCGGTTTCCAGGATTCGGGAGGGTGGGAGGTGCTGGCCCATTAGTTACCCATTAGATCAGGAGGCCGCAAGGCTGCAGACAGAAGACCCACCTTGTGAACTTCTGCAGTGTAGATGTGGACTCCGGCACAAACATGGGGATGGTCCTTTTGTGCCTGAAACAAACGTTTTTCACACAGAGATGTACTGAGGAACAGTCCTGGCCCTGTGGAAACCTTTACAGGCCAGGGTGCAAACCTGTACAGACGAAGGTGTGTGGCCGCACATAGGACCTTTTCTGTCTACACCCACTTCCATTCCTCTCCAGTAGCATGAGTCTCCTACATAGGTGTGTCTCTTCCAAGGTGCAGGCTACACCCAGGTCACCCAGGGCCCTGAATATATTTGCCCAAGTCCAAGGAAGGAGCAATGGCCAGAAAGTCTGTAAAAGTGCTGTCCCCAGGGTTTGCCTACCCAGTAAGGGGCAGACTGTAGGCCAGAGACTGGGTCAGAGTGGGCACCTACCGTCCAGGAGAGAAGGGTACATGCACCGCTCCGTAGCCTCGGACCACATCGTTCCCAAACACGTCTGGTCCATACACACTGAGCACGATCTGTGGCCCTTTGAAGGACAAGGTTGGCATGTGGGGAAACAAGGGAAGGTGTGCAGTACATGATGTGCCCAGCTGAGGTCTGGAGCAGGGACTCACAGGATGATGGCCGGAGCCCTGGGAATCCTGTCCACACCAGGGTTTCTGTTCCCTGCTACCTTCTGTGCCTCTGCTGGTGCCCTGGGAGTGCTCTCCATACCTCTGCTCATAGGTGGGGGAGACAGAGCCAAGACAGTTAGTAGACACAAGAAGTCCTTTGGAGGCTCTGTGCCAACCTGGGCCCCTGCTTGCTTCTTCTCTGGTGGATATGTTCTCTCTAAGCTGACACCCTGTGGGAGGGGCTTGTCCTGAGGGTTCTGAGAGCAGTTAGGAAAATCATGGCCTGCTAGGTATTTTTCCTTAACATACTGATGTTTGCATATGCTTCCTGACCACATCCAGTCAGGCCTGCCAGGCCTCCACCTCCTTAGTGTCTGACCTCTGGGTGTAACTGACCGATCTACTACTGTCTGCTGCAACTCCAGATGACAGGTAAGGCCTGGAAGCTGGCTCTGTGGTTACTGCTGAATGGCCTCAGTCAAGTTTCTCAACATTTTTGCCCTCAGCTTTCTTGTGTCTAAAAGCATTGGAATAGTACCAAACACAAGAGGTGCTCAGTAAAAGTTAATGAAATCTGCCCTTCCCACTACTACTCTGCCACCAAAAGCAACCTGTGAGTTATTCAGATAGTTCCTATATGGTGGTTGGTTCATTCTCAACACTACCTGATCACTACAGATCACTCACACAGAGGATCTCGACACACTCACCTCTGAGCACACTGCTGGGTGTGTGTGTGTGCTCAGGAAGGACTCCCACAGACAGGCAGGTCTCTGTTCAGTTCTACAGCCCCTACACTGCACTCCTCTCCACGGGTGCTTCCCCAGCCGTGTTCTCTGAACTGCCACTCCACTCCACACCTGCCCACCTTGGCAGACCAGGGGCAGCCTGGCCTGGCCAGCCTCCGCTGCTTTGCGAGGGCTCAGAATTAGAAGGGTGGCTGTGGGATGAGGGGAAGGCTTTGTACAGAGCATGAACAAAGGCTCAGAAGAAGGTCCCGAGCAACCGGCACAGGATGAGCAGGTGCTGCAGCTGACTGCAGCAATACGCAGTGGGAAGTTGAGCAACTCGGAATCAGACCCTCCAGCCAGGTGGCTGCAGCCCTGCACACCAGGCTGTGTGCAGATGGCAGTCAACAGAACAGGCAGATGTTGAGCACATCAAAGGCTGGGGCAAACACCAAGACACTGGCAGTGTCCATCTGAGGAAGGAGAGTGGGGGAGGTGCAGCAGCGGATCCACCCCTCCCATCATGGCCCGCAGACTCACAGCCATAGGGGTTGGTACTTTTAAAGGTGACATCGATGGGGAAGTTCCACACCAGTGCTTGCCGGACATCTTGGCTCTTGGATGCTATCTGTGAGATGCCCTCCTCCAGACCCTGTACAGACAGAAACAGCTGGTCTGAGCTCCAGCTACTCATGGCCCTTCCACTTACGTGGGCAGGTTAGGAAGGCCATTTGAGTTCTTTCCGTGTGGCTTGTTCCCCACCCTTCTTTTACTAACATTTTTGTTTGTTTGTTTGTTTTTGTTTTTCGAAACAGGGTTTCTCTGTGGTGTTTTGGTGCCTGTCCTAGAACTCACTCTGTAGCCCAGGCTGGCCTGGAACTCACAGAGATCCGCCTGGCTCTGCCTCTCGAGTGCTGGGATTAAACCGTGCGCCACCACCGCCCGGCCCCAACCTTCTTTTAGATATTTACCCCAAAGTGCCTTGGTCTAGACTCCGCCCTCCCGTTATCTGTGTACTCCGGATGCCCTGCCCTCCTCAGGCCACCCATCTTTGACTGACAGACTAGAGCATGTCCAACTTACTGTGTTGGTTTCTGCTCTACGGAGGTGGGGACTTCTGTCAGGCATTGGTCACTCCCAGAGGACTTGGTAATAATTATTAAGACATGAAAGTGCTGACTCAGTGGGTAACGGCACTTGCTGCACAAGCCTGACAACCCGAGTTCCATCCCTAGAACCGTGTAAAATCAAGCAGATAAACAACCCTGGTGTGGTGGTGTCAGCGGGGAGGTGGAGACAGCAGATGCCAGATGCCCTTGGACTATCAAGCTTGGAGTACGAAACATGGCAGCAAGAAAAAGACAGTCTCTGCCTGATAACAAGATGGGGGGGGGGGGGGGGGAGCCAGCTCCAGAAAAGGTGTCCTCTGTCCCCAACATATCTAGCATGCGTGTGCATGTACTTGTACACACAAAAAAAATCATTTTAAAAATTCATTTCACAGCCGGGCGGTTGTGGCACACGCCTTTAATCCCAGCACTGGGAGGCAGAGGCAGGCAATCTCTGTGAGTTTGAGGCCAGCCTGGTCTACAGAGCGAGTTCCGGGACAACCAGAGCTACACAGAGAAACCCTGTCTCAACGCCTCCCTCCCCCCTTTTCATTTTATTGTGTTTTGCCTGCATGCATGTCTGTGCACTATATGTGTGCCTGGTGTCTATGGAGGCCAGAAGAGGGCATCAGATCCCCTGGGACTGGAGTTACAGATGTTGTGAGCCACCATTTGTGTGCTGGGTATCACTGGGGTCATCTGCAAGAGTATGCAGTCAACTGCTTAGTCATCTCTCTGGCCCCAAGGTAGCTCACAACCACCTGTAACTCCAGCTCCAGGGGATCTGACCTCTGGCCTTCACGGTCACTTGCATTCACAGCCATACACAGATACACGTTCACATAATTTAAAATAAAATAAATCCCTAATAAATAGAGGCATCTTTTAAAAAATGTAAATACCATAAGAGAAAAAAAGAAAAAAAGTATTAACATGTCTGTGGTACAAATGATGAAACTCAGGCTCAAAGAAGTTGGGCTGTGTTATTTATTTTTTTTCCCATTTGTTTGGGTCTTATATATGTAGCCCAGGTTAACCTTGAACTCCCAGAGATGCTCCTGCCTCAGCCTTCTGTGCTGGATTACAGGCATATGTCACCATGTTTGGCTAGCTTTCACTTTTTAAACTGTTGTGAGTGTTAAGTGTGTTAGGTGCTAACAAAAAAGCATGGTGTGGTGTACCACAGCCCCTTCCTGTGGTGAAAGACTGCCCTCCAAACCTTGAGAGGAGAGCCTTCATTTTGTCCTGGCTTCTGGGTGTTCACCACTGTCTGAGGAAAGGCCAGATTTTGGGGGGCAGGGGTGGGAGTTACTGGCTGATGGTGTTTACAGCCACTAGCGGGCAGTTTTCCAGGACTGCCAGCTTATGCTGCCACTTGTCCCACTTGGCTGCCACCAGCACACACTCCAGGGATGCATCAGTGAACCCAGTGGTGGCTGTATTCTGTAGCTTTGCCAGGAGCAAATTCATGTTTGGGTCCTCTCTGACCTTAGGGTCCACCTCTTGGGTCTGGAATAGAAGGCTATGACAGGTACCTCAGGAATCACTAAAGCTCTAAGTAGGGGAAGCCCACGAGTCAAACTTACCGCTGTGGGGGCCCAGTCCTGGCCGTACACGAAGCAGTACTTGCAGTAGAGGTCGTCATATTCTGGAAACTGAGAGAAAAGCACGCAGGATTCGGTTTAGGGAATGCAAACTGAGCCCACACATTAGCTAGGCAGGTGCAGTGGGTAGGAATTAGGAACATGAGGCACCTGGGATGGAGGGTATGGATTTTAGCAGGGGCAGGGGACAGAAATGAGGAAGTCAGGGTTAGTCCCAGACTGCCAATGCTTATAGGCTGTTTTGCTCAGGGTCTGCTTTCTGTCTTTCCCAGTCCATCATCTGGCAAACTCCTTGCTCATCCTTCAGAATTCACCGTTGGGGAGCCTGTTCTTAACTCCTTAGCTGGTTAAGGATCATTGCTTGCCTCCTTTCGCCCTCTGCATTTCCACATCCAGGTACTCAATGTTTACGTCTGACAACCCTGTGTGACTGAGGAAGGAACAGGTTTTATGCCTCTGTGTGTCCCCAGTGCTGGGCACAAATTAGATCTACAGGCATCATGCTGACGCGAAACCCAGGAAGCTACAGTTCTATGGCTAGAACTGAGCCTGGGGGAAGGGAGGCCCCAGAGCAGAAACCGGAGGGAGGTGGCTAGAGTACTCAGCCCAGCTGGGCATCCTTCTATTGGATAAAGGAAAACGGGAGGACATAGTACCTGATGAATCAGGAAGGCAGGAACAACTACGGAACCTCGGGCCTGGCAGAACGTAAACCATCTAGCCAAACCTCAGAATAAGTAAGAATACGAGTATTTTCAACAAGCAGCCCAGAAAAATAATTGTAGCAAAGTTCTGACTGTTTGTCAGACAGGTCTGGGTTCGAATCCCACTTGGCCACTGCCTTCTGGTAAGTTTTCCTAGCTGTTAAGTAGATCAGCTGAGCCTTCCTTCACTCCGATTAGTCCCAGCCCATCACTCAACCAAGTAGACAGGATCCAAGCTGGAGGCCATAGTGTGACTTTGGTACCAGCTCAAAGGTCTGTTTTCATGCCTGCTTGTCCGGGCCCAGCAACCTGGCGCCAATGTTTTCAAACGCTGATTCTCCTTTCCAACTAATTGAGAGGCTCAGAGCAATGGCTTGGCTCTCTGGGAGCTGAGGGAAGAATCTGGGGAGGGGAACGGGCCGGCCCTGGGCAGGGTCCACGGCAGCTCACCTGGGCGCTCTCTACCTGCCCGTTGACCATGAGCAGGAAGACGCTGGGGCTCGCTGCAGCCATCGCACGCACCGCTGGGCCGGGAGACCCTCGCAGGCCGCGCGCCCTGCCGTTGCCAGGAGACTCCCGGGTTGCCTTGGAAACAGATGGCAAGCCATCTGGGACAAATTTCTCAGCGGTGCGGATTTCGTTCAAGAACTAGAGTGCGCAGGCGCAGTAGTCTTGGAGGCCATAAAGACGGTCTTCTGCTCCCGTCGTGTGAAATTAACCTCCAAGGTTGGATCCTCAGACCCGCGGTAACTGTAACTACACTAGCCTGGCCATGTTCGAAGAGAACTGGGTGATGAGAAGCCGCTGCCGGACTCAGGCCCGCGGAAAGTCACGTGCTAGAGTTACCTCTGGCCAGAAGGTGTCGCTGTGGCCGCACGCGGCGGCGGCGGTCGGAGGGCCGGATGCACCGAGTGGTCCAGCAGGCATCGCCTTGCGCCCTGCCCCAGCTGAAGGGTATGCCCTTCAGGTCTTTGAAGCTCTTGTCCTTGAGACCCCTAGAATCCTCCAGTCCAAGCCCCTGCTCCCGCATGTGAAACTAGGGCCCACGGAGAGGCAGCGATCTACGTACCAGTCACCCATTTTTGGAGAATCACTGGCTGCTCAGGGATGTTAGAGCTGGGTCCCAAACATTCTACCCAGTAGACGGAGCTGTTATCCCTTGGTTCTAACCGGACTCTCATCACTGTCCAATCCAAGGTGGCTTAATGCTAGCCTTTGCCTCTAGATCCCCAAGTGCCTGTCCTTATTGGCAAGGCCATGGTAAACACTTGGGTACTACGTCTTGAATGAATAATTGAATGTATCTCCGTTTCTGGAGGAAGAAACTGAAATTCAGACTGGGGGGGGGGGGCGTAATTTGGCCATATTCATTGCAGTAATTTAGGCTTCACATGCAGAATTTCACAAGGAAACATTAGAGACTACATTAAGTATTGGAGAGCCTGGAAACAAATGGATACAAAGGTGTACACTTGAGGGAGCTCAGCCTGTGGAGTCCAGGTCATCACATCAGCTGCCAACTGGGAAGTCAGTCGAGTGTTCCCACAGCCATTTGTGTCACAGCCTCCCAGGTGGGCCGGTGTACAAAATTTTATATATATATATATCTTTAACGTAGAACCAAGTCACATAAGCAGAGCCTCTAGGCACCGCTCCCCTAGGTAGTGGCTGCCATTTGCTGGTCTCAACTGGAAGAGTTACAGGCTACTGACTGAGCCATGATCTGAGAAGGGGGCACTCTCAAACCCCGGATTATTCATTAGTTAAGACTTTTGCGTTCTAAACCAAAAGGATGAGAAATCTGAGGCTAGTTTTTGTTGACTTTGCACAAGTTATAGTCGTTTGAGAGGAGGGAAGCTAGATTGAGAAAATGCCTCCATAAGATCTGGCTGTAGGCAAGCCTGTTGAGCATTTTCTTAACTAGTGATTGATGGGGCAAGGCCCAGCCCATTGTGGGTGGGGCCACCGCTGCCGGTGATTCTAAGTGATGTAAGAAAGAAGGTTGAGCAAGTCTGAGGAGCAAGCCAGTAAGCAGAACTTCTCCATGGCCTCTGCAACAGCTCCTACTTCCAGATTCTTGCCCTGTTTGAGTTCCTGTCTTGACTTCCTTTGATGATGAACCATGATATGGAAGTGTAAACCAAATAAACCCTTTCTTCCTTAACTTCCTTAACTTGTCTAGTCATGCTGTTTCATCACAGCAGTAGAAACCCTAACTAAGACAAGTTGGTATCAGTTAGTGGGGGGTATTGCTGTGACAGACATGACTGTGCTGTTTTGGGGAAGATTGTGGAAGGACTTTGGAACTTGGGGCTAGAAAAGCCATTGAGTGTTGAGAGGTCAGTGAGCTGTTCTACAGGAATTTGGTGGTAGATAAGAATGTTGAGCGCACTGGGGAGTGGTGGTGCATGCCTTTACTTTAGTCTCAGCACTCAGGAGGCAGAGACAGGTGGATATCTGAGTTGGATGCTAGCTTGGTCTACAGAGTGAGTTCCAGGACAGCCAGGCTACACAGAGAAACCCTGTCTTGAAAAACAACAAACAAAAAAAGAATGTTGAGAGCAGTACAGATGATGGAGGCCTGACTTGTGAAGTTTCAGAGGGAAGTAAAGACTCTAACAGACCTTTTGTGTGAAGAATCTGTGGTGTCTGGTCAGCTGGAGCTGAAGAATCAGCTCTGAGTAACAGGGGTCCAGAACCACTGAGGTAAAACCTTTGCTTTGCTGGGACAATGGATGCTGGTCAGCAGGGGCTGAAGAATCAGCTGTGATTGAGACCAGCAGCGTTGAGGTGGAATCTTCTGGGAAGTGTTTCCTGTGTTCCAGAGGTGGCCAAGGTTGTACCTTGTGCTGGCAGCCAAACTTGGTAGTGTAAGAGTCACCTGGATGGTGCTAGTTTTTTTTTTTTTAATTTTTGCTTTATATGCATTGGTGTTTTGCCTGCATGCATCCCAGATCTTGGAATTACAGACAGCTGTGAACTGCCACATGGGTGCTGGGAACCGAACCTGGGTTCT
>CABHPP010132413.1:0-28951 GCA_902168425.1 Peromyscus attwateri
CGGGTTCTCTCTTACACATGATGGCTGCTGACACCCTTCCATACTAGTAAGAACACTTGTAGAGCTTCGGTCCTTTATCTAGTTTTCTACTTGGTATTTAAGACAGTGGTTCTCGTCCTTCCTAATGCTGTGACCTTTTAACACAGTTTCTCATGTCGTGGTGACCCCCAATCATAAAATTATTTCATTGCTACTCCATAACTGTAATTTTGCTACTGTTATGAATTGTAAAGATCTGATATGCAGAATATCTGATGCGGGACTCCTGTGAAAGGGTTGTTCAACCCCAAAGGGGTCAAGACACCCAGGTTGAGAACCCCAGATTTAAGAGCTCTTTATGTAACTTACAAATATTTCCTTCTGTTTTTTTTTCTTTTTGAGGGTTTTATGTGAATCTTTTTATGTAGAGGCTTAAATTATTTTTTAATGTAGTAAAGGTTTTTAGCCTTTCCTTTCAATGCACCTAGACAATCTTCTTCTTATTACTTTTGAGACAGAGTCTCACTATGTAGCCCAGGTTAGCCTGGAACTCTAGCTCCTGCTGCCTCAGTCTCAGGAGTACAATGATTGGCCACCATACCAGGTGCGTCTGGGTTTTGAGTGATAGGCAGAAAGGTTTTCTCTTCATCCATTCACCTAGTTTAAAGAGGGATTTATTCATGTTTTCTTTAACATTTTAGATGCCTTCAGTTTTTATATTTTGATTTTTGGTCTGTCTGGAGTTTGTTCTCCTATGATACGAAATTTACTCTTTTCCATGTGTCTGTTCAGTGGATAGCAGCGTTCATTATTAAAAGTGCGCCTTTGCCCGGTGTGCTAAAATGCACTTGTAGGTAAAGCCTTATATGTCCGTTTGTTGAGAGACTTGCTTGTTGGCCCGGATGTGGGTGGCTGGTGCCATTCTGTTTACTCGCTGGGCCTGATGTACATCTTCATGTCTGGAAGGGTAGGGGTCCCTAGCTGTGGCTTTTTTAGTGTGGTGCTTTGGGGCTGTCTGACAGGTGACAGAATCTTACGGTGCATAGAAGTTTGCTGTCGCCAAGTAATACTGACTTTTACATTTTTGGCTAGCTATTTTTTTTGCCCCAAATTAAACTAAATATATGTTACTACAGACAATGTGCCTTTGGGGGATGGAGAAACTCCCTGGGTGCTGACAGCCATCCCCTATGCAGAATGGTCTCGTTCCCATGGGGCCTCCTCAGCCCACAACCAGGTCCTTACACATCAGTTCTCTAACTTCAAATGTTAAATGCAGCATAACCCCATCCTGCTGTTTCTGGACTGAAAGGCAGGACTGTTTGTAACTGGTGTCCTTTGGGAGCCTGCCTGAACATTTGTGTATTGTTGGGTGACAGCAGATGGTCTTCAGACAGTCTGAAGAATGCTGTGTGCTATTTTTTAGGTTATCAACCTCAGGAATTTGGTTAGCTTTGCAGTATCTTTTTTTTTTTTTTTCCAGAGCTGAGGACCGAACCCAGGGCCTTGCGCTTGCTAGGCAAGCGCTCTACCACTGAGCTAAATCCCCAACCCAACTTTGCAGTATCTTGACAGTTTTGAGCAGCACAGCAGTATTTGAAGTGCGTGTGTATTTTTCATTTAGAATCATTGTCATTATCGGGGCTACGTGGAGGGCGTGCACAATTCAGCGGTTGCTGTGAGCACCTGCTCTGGACTCAGGTGAGGCGTCTCCTGGTTTCCCTCCCTGTTTTCTGCCCTGGCCTCTCCTACCTGTTCCAGATTGAGTCCTTTTGGTGTTTAATGAAGTTGGATTTTACTTCGAGGTTACTGAAGACCTTTCCAGCCATGCTTCAGATATTCTTGGAGTATTGTTTAGAAAAACCTCGTTACTGATCAATTGTAATGTCCAGTGGGAGAATTTCATTTTTTGAGACTACAAAAAATTTGCTATTTGAAACAAAATACATTTTAAATTCCTATAGCACTTTGTAAAATTTTCTCCTGTATTATTTCATGCAGGTGTCTCAGTGACAGAGAAAGGGCTTATCATATTCAGATAAGCATATTATTATTATATTCAGATAAGTAAACAAGGTCCAGAGAAATCCTGTCACAGCCAGTTAAAGTAACGCTGCTGTTACAGGCATTGGAGGCCTGAGGATGTGGAATTATCCCGATTGATGGAACTAATAGATACTGCTTTCCATTTTCAAATCAGTTATAAATGATGGCTGCCGTTGTCTTCTTTTAAGAAACAACACTTACTAAATGGTTGCTGTGTGACAGGAAGTAGTCTAAATATTTTGTGCATAGTAAATAACTTAATGAGAACAATTCTGTGTAGATTCTAAACTAAGGCAAAGGATAGATGACCTGCCGAGAGTCTCTGGACTCATAGAAAACATATTCCAGGTCAAACTCTGGTGGGGTGCCACCTTCCCCTCAGCTGCCCTGCAGGCCTCATGTTGGAGCTGAGAAAGTGGAGGACCAAAGTTGACGTATGTCTGCCGGACTCTAAAGCTTGTTCCTCCCTGTGCCGTAGCTTCCTTCTGTGTGTTAGGAACTAGGGCCTGACTCAGCGTCTGATCCTTCCTGTGTATTTCTTTTTCCTTGACAATGGTTTGTGTCGCGCCGCATGTAGAGGGTTGCTGCATTTTGAGAATGCCAGTTTTGGAATTGAACCTCTGCACAACAGCTCACACTTTGAGCACATATTTTACCCAATGGAAGATGTCCGCCAAGAGCCTCTGAGATGTGGAGTTTCTAACAGGGACGCAGAGAAGGAAGCCACGAAGGATGCCGAGGAGCATCATCCCAGCATGACTCAGCTGCTGCGGGTAAGGAGCAGGAGCACTCTTCGGGCCTCAGCTGTTCTGAAGAGATCGTTCCTTCTCACACTGAAATGGTGATTGTTATCTTTTCCCAGCTCCATGACCAGAACCAGCGTATGGAAAGATGAGCAGTATGTAGTTCTGGTGACTGAGAGGAGAGCGGTCTCCATTTTAAACAAGGGCTTAAATCTTGCACAGTGATCCTCTTAGACATTGCTGTGTAGTCGTTACACTCTGGTTAGAGAGCCGTGGAGGTTTTACTTAGATACCTCAAGCTCTAGGGTGGGGAGAGAGAGCAGTAGGTATAGACTGAAGATAATTATTACCTCAGATACTGTCCAAGGACACTCAGGTCCCGCGTTGGCGGCTTCTTGAGGATGCCCTGGATTGCTCAAGATGTATGGTTCTGGGGCCAGCTTACCTCAGCTACAGGGTGCTCCTTCTCCAGGAGTGACATGGTGCCACATGCTGGCTGAGGCATGCAGCTTTGTTTTGTGAGATTAAGAGGCCTTTACCACAGTGCTGCCTGAAGGCATGTTTTAAATAACCATCGCCTGAGCATGACTTTGCTATCATCACCTTTTCTGCCCCGTGGTCATTAACCATCGGAGGGCTGTCAAGCCTTTGTTTATTCTGTTTGGCATGAATGTCTATAAAGGACATAATGAAGCTGTGTTTTTATACTGGTGACCCTGCTCCATCTTGTTCTCTCAGATGTCAGCAGGTGTTTTTCTTTCTGTCTTACCATGGTAATCAGGTTTCCCTCTAAAAGATGCATGTATATGCGCTTCAATTAAAAAAAAAATCAGTGATTCTACTCTTTAGGACATAGATAACCCATTTTATCTTTAGAGCTTTTCTCTTGTCAGTACAAATAGCAGTTAACATTTGTTTTATTGACATGGGTATGCTACGTAAAACTGTTGATACTGTTTTTAGCAGATATGAAGTCACGTGACTAGACCTTAGGTCTGGCCGTTGCTCATATGGAATGTGTCTAGCCTCATAACAAACCTGTTCTTACGATGCTTGTGTTTCAACAGAGAAGAAGAGCTGTTCTTCCACAGACCCGCTATGTGGAGCTGTTCATTGTGGTAGACAAGGAAAGGGTAGGAATTGCTGACTTGTTTTCCTTTTTCATAAAAAAGCAGTTGAGAAGTAAGTAACTTCTAAAGGAAATATAAAGCACGATAAATAGGTGGCTTAAATGATAATCTCAAAACTAAAATAGTGCATCCATCCATCTCTATCTATCCTTCTGTCTGTCTGTCTATCTATCTATCTATCTATCTATCTATCTATCTATCTATCTTGAGTCAATCTCCTGAGTGCTGGAATTATGAGCATGTACTCATGCCCACTTAGCTTGGCTTTATCCGCAAACCTAATTGGGACAGTGTAACCCCGCTCTTTGTAGTGATTGCTTACGCTGTATCTGTCACCCTTTTTCGATTACTTGGCAGGCTGTGGCTGTAAGCCAGGACAGTTGGGTGCTGCCTTGTGAGGCTGACTTACTTTATGCTGTTTCAGAGGATGTCTCCCTCCTTGAAGAGACCAGGCCTGGGTCCTGGCATGCTGTAGAAGCACTTACTACTTTCAGGGTACAGGGTAAGAGCAGGACACTTTCCATATTTGTCCTGAAAGGCCGAATCACTTGTTTTACCTGTGAGAGGTACTTCGTCCTTTTCAGCTACTACAAGATCATCAGTTTCTGATGTGGACCCTAAATAATTTAAAATATTGATGATTGGAAATGTTCCGGGTGACTTTTATGTTTTTAGTTTGTATGAAAAACTATTTATAGATATGATTGGGTGGACAGGTCTTTTCTTGCAAGTCACAGAGAACATTTTGAAGATGTTTTTCCTGGCTTTAGAAACCCATTCTTGTGTGTAAGAGGTTGGTAAGCGCCCTGTTGGTCAGGCTGTGTGTGTGCTTGGTGTGCTTAGGATCCCTTGGCGGTCTAAGGACAAGCGAAGGGGAGCCAGTGTGGACCCAGCCCCAGCAGTGGCTGAAGAACTAGAGACTGAAAGTGTTTTTCTCTATCATTCTCTCCAGATAGATGGGTTCTACTCATATAGAAAATGGTTCAGAGTAAAAGTGGTTCCATTTCCATCAAGCTCTGTTAGATGCAGGATCTGGCTGGACAGATACACCACAGATTCTGTTGTTAAGACCTTTGTCACAGAGCGAAGTCATACACTCTGTAAGCTTTTCTTTTTGTTAGCAAGTAGATTGTTTAAAGTAGGATTAAAATAGACATGTAAATTTAGCCTGGTACAAACAAGGGCGTATAAAATACTTGGTTTAACATGGTAAAATTTCTATGTATCTCTATTTTTCTAACCAAGTAACATTTTTGAACTAGTGATCCTGGACTAATCTCTCATTATTACTTCAGCTTAGGGTCTAGAAATAGTTTATTGTTATATCGCTAGCCTAAGAGATAAAAGATTAGGAAATCTATTAATTTTTTCATTCTATTATCTAAGCTTTTTAAGATTATACCTTTGTGAAATCTTGAGAATACTTTGCCATTAAAACCAGCAAAAGTAACATTAAGAAGAAAATTGATTCTAAAGTTATACACATTTGAAGAAAACTAAGACTTCAGTGCATCTCATTATTATTATGTCTTATTATTCTTTTCTTCTTATTTATCACTAAAATGTGTCCCTTAGTGTATTAATTACTTTTTGTTGCTATGATAAAGCACCATGACCAAGGCAACTTACAGAAGAAGTTTGTTTTGGTTTATGGTTCCCGAGGGTTAGATCCATAATGGGGAGGACACATGGCAGCAGGTGGCAGACATGGATGGAGCTAAGGGCTGAGAGCTCACAGCTCAGGCAGGAGCTCAAAGCAGAGAGGGCAGACTGGAAGTGGGGAAGACTTTACTTACAAAGCCCGCCCCCAGTGACATACTTCCTCCAGCAAGTCCCGCCCACTAACCTCCCCAAACAGTGATATTACTGGGAGCCAAAGTGTTCAAATGCCTGAGACTGGGAGACATTTCTCATTCCAACACCACAATGAGATGGATTCATTTGAAATGGTGGCACGTGTCTAGATGCTTCCGTCTTTGGTTCCGAGGAAATCCTTGGCATGTTCTCTGAGGTGTAGGGGACGGCAGACATCTTTACTGTCTGGCTGCTCTGTGAGCATGGTTTTCCTCCTTCGTTTTTCAGTATGACATGATGGGAAAAAACCAGACTGCTGTGCGAGAAGAGATGATTCGCCTAGCAAACTATCTGGACAGTGTAAGTTGTGTTTCTCTTCTGTTCTGTCTCAGAGCAGAATTGAAAATGGTTCATTTTTGAGCTCTGACCTCTGGATGTATAAATGTTTGTTCTGTAACTTTTAAAAGAAAAGTAGAAATGTAGAAAGACTCAGAAGAGCAAGGGGTTTCATATCAGCATCTGCCTCATCTTCAGAACAGATCCCAGGAGGTGCTCTGATATTTATGAAAGCACCTTTGCTTTTCTTAATTGAAAGAATAGTATTTTTTTAAAAATATTTATTTGTTTATTATGTATACAGTGTTCTGCCTGCATGACAGAAGAGGGTACCAGATCTCATTATAGATGGTTGTGAGCCACCATGTGGTTGCTGAGAATTGAACTCAGGACCTTTGGAAGAACAGCCAGTGCTCTTAACCTCTGAGCCATCTCTCCAGCCCCCAAGAGTAGTATTTTTAATAATGCTGCTGCTGTGTGTGAGAGAGACAGAAACAGAGGCAGAGAGACAGAGAGACAGGCACACAGAGACAGAGACAGAGGCATACAGAGAGAGACAGAGGGACAGAGAGATAGAGGCACAGAGAGACAGAAACAGAGATAGAGAGAGACAAAGGCACAGAGAGACAGATGCACAGAGAGACAGAGGCAGAGAGAGAGAGAGAGAGAGAGAGAGAGAGAGAGAGAGAGAGAGAGAGAGAGATATGCTGGAGTTCCTCCAGTGGGAGGTTGCTGCCATGTGAACTCGGGTGTAATGATGATCATGACAGCGTTCTTTTGCAGATTCCAGTGGCCTAGAGTGGAGCCTGGGGACAGGAGAGGTGGCTCAGCAGGTGAAGGTGCTCCACCAAGCCTGATGACTGGGATTTAGTTCCTAGAACCCTCATGGTGGGAGAACCCTGCCAACTGTCCTCTGACCCCCACACGTCACCACGGCACAAGTGCCTCCTGCTCCCCACATACCAAGTAATAAATGTAGTAAACCTTATACAAGAATCAGCACTTTGTGTTTATAAACCCACTCCTCGCGCTACCTCTGTGAAGTAGACAGGAGTTCTACAGGACTTACTGAGAGCTTTGGTGTCTCTGGTTAGGAGTGTAGGTAAGAGGGTAGAAATGTTTATGGTTGACCGTGAATTGTGTAGTACACCCAGGAGGATCATGTGGTAGTGCATCATGACATTTCTGCAGTAAAGTGTCTGAATATTTATGGTAAGTCTGCATTCTAGTTAGCTTTCCGCCACTTTAACAAACCGCTGAAGAGAGTTTATAGAGAGAAAAGGTTTATTTTGGTGCGTAATTTGGGAGGTTTCTGTTTCTGGTTGACTGGCCCTCTTGCTTGGGCCCTGTGACGAGGCAACGTTCCTGGAGGGATTGCACGGTGAAGTGAAGTTCTTCCCCTCAAGGCTAGGATATCTAGAGAGAGGGGGAGGAAGAAGCCGTGGTTCCCTAGTGTTCTGCAAGTAAGCCTTCAGTGGCCTGACGATTTCTACTGGGCTCCAGCTTCCGAAGGTTCCGTCACCTTTCTGCAGTGACTCTTTGGGACAGGGAAAAAAGCTTTTATCACATGGTCTGTTAGCAACATTCACGATCCAGACCACGTAATCAGGAAAGTTTTGTAATGAAATTTACTCAAACCTTTTAACTTCCTGTGTTTGTCAGATTTTACAGTGGGAATAAAAAGGAATTTGAATCTTAGTTCTCTGGCCTTGATGGGTGAAGGATAGATTTCATTTTGGAGCAGAGAATCCTGTTTTTATCTTTATTGGTTACAGTCCTTCATAAATGTTTTAAAGTACTTTTCTTCACTGGGTGTGGTGGCACACAACTGCAACCCCAGGACTCGGGTGACTGAAGCAGAAGGGTCAGGAGTCCAGGGTCATCCTCAGCAACACAGAAACTTCAAGGCCAGCTTGGACATGGGACCCTGTCCCGGTCGCCCCCATTCCTTCTCACATTCTTCGTGTAGTTGACGTGTTTTATTTCTGCTTTCTCCCCAGATGTATATCATGTTAAACATTCGCATCGTTCTAGTTGGACTGGAAATCTGGACAGATAAGAACCCAATCAACATCATCGGAGGCGCTGGCGATGTGCTGGGCAACTTCGTGCAGTGGCGGGAGAAGTTCCTTATAACGCGGCGCCGACATGACAGCGCGCAGCTGGTTTTGTAAGTGGCCATAAAAATCGCTGTGCATGAAGTGATCGGAAGAATGACTTCTGCTGGTTTTGCTGCCGTAGTATCGTGTTCTCTTGCCATTCATTTGTGTTCGGCTCATCCTTGTCTCTGTCCCATACCTTTCTTGTTTCCTCACCTTGTTACGGCATATTTCACAGTCACTGTTATCTTCTGTGAAAGAGGATATGGAAAGAAAAAAGTTTGATTTCTTGCTGAAAGCAGTTTCACACGATCAGGATAGAGTTTAAAGATCATCTCAGTTTGGGTTCTGGTTATCCTAACTCAAACTTGCTGAGTTTTTTCTTTTTTTTCTTTTAGTGTTTTATAATTGTCTTTGCTTGGCTAGGTATAAAATTCTGGGCATGGAGGTTGTTCCCCTTTACAGATTTGAAGGCAATCCCTTGTGAATGTATTTATTATGTTGTCTCCTCACTAACATTTGTTGGATGACTAAATATAAAACATTTTTAGAAATATTTCTAACCCAGAAGATAGCTACACCACCAAGGAAAAACCCCGAACTTGGCATGGTACTTAAAGGCATCATCATTTGGATGAAAAAAATGTAGAAGATTACGTTTGTATTACTAACCTCATACTCTCAAAATAAAATGTTCTTTATCTTTGTCATTTTCTCCCAGTTTCTGTAGGTTTTTGTCAGCCTGGTTAAGATTACCTATAGAAACAGGACTAATTTTTCTTTTTCCTTCCAAGTACATTTTATAACTTTACCTTTTCATTTAGGAAGAAAGGCTTTGGTGGGACTGCAGGAATGGCGTTTGTAGGAACAGTGTGTTCCAGGAGCCACGCAGGTGGGATTAACGTGGTACGTTGTTCTCTAAGTGTGATTTTGGATATAGGCGTTAGGACAGTTTCCAGCGTTTGCTGACTCTGTGCTTCTCCCCCAGATCCTGACAGCAGTAGTTTGGACATTAGGAAGGACATAGTAGGAGTAGCATGTGTGCTCTTTCCCTAGAGACTAGGTCAAGTTTTTAATAGCTGTTATGTGTTATTATCTATCCTAGTTTGCTTTTATGTTACGGTGATAAACACCATGGCCAAAAGCAACTTGGAGGAGGAAAGGGTTTATCTGACTTACACTTCAGTTCATAGTCCATCCCTTAGGGAACACAGGCCAAGAACTCAGAGCGGGAACTCGAAGCAGAGACTGCACCGGAGTGATGCGTACTGGCTCGCTCTCTGGCTCATGCTCAGAGAATGTTCTTGTACAGCCCAGGACCTCCGGCCGAGGGGATGGGACTGCCCACTGTGGGTGGGCCCTCCTAGATCCATTGACAAACAAGGAAGTGTCTCATAGACATGTCCGATCCAGGCAGTTCTTGAGTTGAAAAGTCCCTCTTCCAGAATGACAACAAAATTTACCAGGATGTTACCTTTTTATGAATGAGGAAACAGGCTCCATTTCATAGAAATCAGCCTGTTTTCTCAGGGAAGGAGCCACCCATGCTTGATGATGAGCACGTGAGTCACCCCAGTTCTTAGCACAGTGAGTGCATAAAGGCTGGTATGGACCCCTGGGTCGACATCAAGTCAGCACCATAGGAAATACATTGCCTTTCGACAAAAACAATGATCTGACAAAGAAAACATTTCCTGATTGCACCTTCCTCTGTTTGCACAGTTCGGGCAAATCACTGTGGAGACATTCGCATCCATTGTTGCTCATGAGTTGGGTCATAACCTTGGAATGAATCACGATGATGGGAGAGAGTGTTTCTGTGGAGCAAAGAGCTGTATCATGAATTCAGGGGCATCGTGAGTAACTGAGCTGTTCTTTCTTAGTATGGTTGTGTAGATCACGGTTTTCCCCTAGTTTTTATTGTGTGTGTCTGTGTCTGTGTAAGAATATATTACACGTGTGCAGGTACCGCAGGAGGCCAGAAGAGGGCATCAGATCCCCTGGAGCTGAGTTAGAGGCGGTTGTGAGCTGCGTGATGTGGTTGTCCATGAAGCTGAGAGGACAGGGATTCAGGGAACTGGGCAGTGAGTGACAGGCGCTGAGATGAGAGATTCAGGGGGAAGGACATTCAGAGGTGAGGAAGAAGTGCCAGGATTCAGAGGCTGAGGAGTGGACCCACACTTCATTCACTCACGTGTCACATACTCGTTGAGAGTAGGTGTGCCAGGCTTTTCGTCAGGTTTTTGAAATGCCTTGGGAAGTTGGATAAAGCCTTACCCCACAAAGAGTTGGCATTTAGTGGGCAAAGGCAAACTTTCTGTGTAAGAAGCTAGTTAACGACATAGGGTTTTTGAAAGTGCTGTGTGACTTCTTGGGGGATGGGATCAAACATGTTTCTCTCAGGTAGGGCACCAAGGACAGACCAAAGAAATGATTTCTCTGAGCCTAGATTACTGACCCAGTGAGTTTTTTGGGATTACTTACTGAAGCATGGGTGACTCACAGGCAGGTATATTACCAAAAAGTCCACCCCAGCATGGTGACAGCTCATGAAAGCTACATCCCGGAAACGCTCTGCACAACTTGCAAATGCTCAGCTGTGGGGTTTCCTCTCCTAGCCACTGTTACTGCTCACATAGCCTTGGAGGTGGGGAGCCTGTGACTCTGGAAACTTTCATGGACGTCCTCAGCCTTGTATGTTTTATTTCTTTCTTTAGTGTTAGGAGGATCCCTTATCCCTCCAGGAGGGAATATTTCATTCAGAGGAAATGGCTTTACACCAGAAGGCAGTTAGTATCACCATAATAAATCAGGAGATGGTGGAGGCTTAGGAGGGCTAGGGGTTGTATGGTGATGAACCAGAGGAACTCCACCCTCTCATCACATATGGTAAAAGTAAATTAACAGCAAAACCCTTAAGTAAGCTTGTTGTGGGATAATCTTTTCATACACTGTGAAGATGGATCTCTGCCTAAGACGCCTTCTGATTGGTTTAATAAAGAGCTGAATGGCCAATAGCTAAGCAGGAGAGAATAGGCGGGACTTCAGGGGAGAGAGAAGAATTCAGGAAAAATCTGAGGTTCGCAGAATTAAGCCAGCCAGATGTAGAGGGAGTCGGACTTACAGAATGGAGGAATGGTAAAGAGCCACGTGGCAGAATGTAGATGAATAGAAAAGGGTTAACTTAAGTTAGAAGAGCTAGCTGGGAACAAGCCTAAGCTAAGGCCAAGCTGTCATAACTAATAATAAGTCTGTCATTATTTGGGGGCTGGCGATTCAAAGAAAGTCCAACAAGAAAGACTTGCTACACGAGCTGGTAAATACAAGTAATTCTTTTGCTAGAGACTGAGAGTATAATTAAAATATCCTGAAGATAATGGTATTATGAATATTGTAATTAAAACTGAATATTGAATGTTAAACATGAATAGAAATATAATCTCAAATATAAGATGTCTAAATTCTGCCCCAGAGAAGACCCCCAAACAACTGGAACGTTGGCGTCTTAGGGACACAGTTGATGAGCAGGGAGCCTTGGCTGTAGAACAGGCTGATCTCAGAGCGGGAAGATCACTGTTGAAGAACAAGCTGTATGAGGTGACCTCATGGAGAGGGACCCAGGAGTGGCAGTCAGCTTTGGTCTCACACTGACTTCTCTTTGCCTCTCTTTTTGGCCACATTCAGTTGAAGGTGGTTGGTACAGGTCAGCTCTAGGCATGCCCAGTAGAGAGGGCCGTGGTTAGGTTTGGGAGAGGGAAACCGAATACCCAGTCCACTGGACACCCATTTCAGTACCGTTACAAGTTCAGCATCCCCGATCTGGAGTCGAGAACGAGCTGAATGTCACACCCTGTTAAAGTGCTGAGGATCAAACCCAGGACCGCTGCCCTCCCAGCCCCTGTCTCCTCGGTACAGAGTCGCTTGAACTTGGGTAGCTCAGGCTGGTCTTAGACTCGCCATTCCCCTGCTTCTGCCTCCCTTGTGCCGGGGCTGTAAACATGTGCTGTAGGCACGACCAACACTTTCTGCTTTTTAAGCACCCACTCCCAACACAGTCCCCTCCCAGCTTCATGTCATCTTCTCATTTAAAAAAAAAAAAAGACATGGGATCCAATTAGTGCTGCCTGTTTGTGCCTCAATGCAGAGCCATCCAGTGGGTCATGGGCAACCAAAAATGACCACCGCGGCCCCCCCAGCAGCCATCAGCTGCCAGTAGCTCCTGAGCTAGGGGTGTGAGGGCCTTGAGTCCCCCTCTCTTTCATGCTGGAATTTCGACTGTTTTTTGGCTTGTGCGCATAACCACAGCCGTTAGGAGTTCGTGAGAGCAATGGCCATATCGTATCTAGAAGACAGTGTTGCATGGTACTCCTCCTCCTGTTCCTCCTCCTCCTCCTCTTACATTGTCTCCTTCCTGCTTTCCTACAGTGTCTTTTGAGCCTGGGGTGAGAGTAGGCTTGGTAGAGCTGCCACACTCAGGGTTTGTCCTCCTTGTCACCTGCTCTTGGCACCTTGCCCAGGTGTGTTATTATTCGATGCTGCCTACTACGAAAAGAAGAGTTCTCTGACCAAGTTCGAGGACCTAGGGATTTGTAAACCTGACTGGAAGACAGTTTGACAACATGGCCATTTAGCAGAATAGTAAGCTCCCTCTGGGGCCTATGAACCTTCCCAGCAGTAGACTTTTGACCAGCTTTATAGTGTTAGGCACGATTCCCTTTCTTTAGAGCGAGCCCCAACTCCAACCAGAAAGTCCTGGATTGCTGCCATACCTGTCAGGCCGCTGTTGCCCTAGCGGGCACGTCTTCCTGTGGTTATTGCAGCATGTAGTGTCCAGGGCTGAGGAAGACCATCAGTGCCTTTTGTGCCCTGCCGCCTGCAGAGCACTTCCCAGCATTGTCAGAGTGATCCACCAGGGAGGAGGTTTTTAGGGAGTTGCAGATTGATTTCTCTGTGTCCTGGAAACGAAACTGTATTCTGTCTTCAGAAGTAGGTTCTTGCCGTCTGGTTCTGGTGGGCAGCCAATAGTGATGGTAATGGCCTTTCTTGTTTCGGGGCCTCTTAGACCTTTCTGACCAATTGCTTGGGAAGGATCCCGTGTGGCACTGAGATTTCCCATTTCATAACCAATGCCTTCTGGGAGTAGCATTGTCCGCCCTGCACTCAAGCACATACTCTCTTTAAATATAATTTAAGACTCGTTTACAAAGTAGTGGGTTGCCTCAGGCTTTTCAGAATCCTCAGTTTTGGTCAATACACTCTGAGCCATTTCCTCCTTCTCCCATCCTGTAAACCCTTGTCTCCCCGTTCATCTACCCTTTTTATTACACATGTTCTTCTATTTCCTCCCCTTCCTAGTGCTGCGACCCTTTAACACAGTTCCTCATGCTGTGGTGACCCCCCCAACCATAAAATTATTTTCATTGCTACTTCATAACTGTAATTTTGCTACTGATATGAATCATAATGCGAATATCTGTGTTTTCCAGTGGTCTTAGGTGACCCTTGTGAAAAGGTCATTTGACCTACGCCCCCCAAGGGGTCATGACCCACAGGTTGATAACCACTGCATTAAGGCATCTCCATTTTCTCAGGGGCCCCTTTTTAGCTGTCTGACCCTTATAGACACTCCAAGTTAAACATATCAATCTAACTTCAGAGTTGGGATTCACATATGAGAGAGAGAAAGTGATGTTTATCTTTCCGAGTCTGGGTTATCTCATTTAACATATCTTCTCGTTCCATCAGGTTTTCTGTAAATTTTATGATTTTCTTTACAACTGAATGTCATTGTTTCTATGTACTGTATTTTCATGATCTGTTCAGAACATTTAGGCGGACTCCATTTCCTTACTATTGTGAGTAGAGCAGCAGTAAACACTGATGGACAAATGTCTCTGTAGGAGGGTGTGGAGTCCTTTGTATGTTTGCCCAGGAGTGGTACAGCTGGATCATATAGTACTTCTATTATCACTTGTTCGAAACCACCCTCCCCCTCCACCAAACTGGTCTCCGTAGTGCCTACACCGGTTTACTCTCCTAGCAACAGTCTGTAATTGGCTAGGTTTATAGCACCAGGCATCCTTTCATTCTGGTTGAGCAGGCCTGAAAATCCAATTAGTTGGCTGTTGGTTATCACCAAAATACAATGGCAGCATTGTACCTTCAGGGATATCTTGTGGCCATTAGTCATCGTTGTGGCTCATACACGTCACAGCTGGGTGGGACTGCTGACTGAATGTGAGACCCGAAACACCGAACTGCTAGAAGAAAACATAGGCAGCATCCTGTTAAGATCCGGGAGCGGGAAACACTCTGACCAGGTCACCACTGTCTGCCCAGGAATTAGGGACAAGAGTTGACGAGTGGGACTTCAAAAAACTAAAAAGATCTGTGTGGCTAAGGAAGCAGTCAGTTGGGTGAAGAGGAAGCCGTAGAGTGGGAGAGAATCCTCGCCAGCCATATATTTGACAGAGGATTAATCCTCAGAATATATAAAGCCTCAAAAAAACAGAGTCAAGAAAACAGATGATCCAGTTAAGAAAAGTGATGTAGATCTAAACAGTTTTCAAAAGAAGAAATAAAGATGGTTAAGAAAAAAGTGTTCAACATCCTTAGCAATTAGGGACATGAAAATGAATACAGAAGCAATTTAACTTCAAGAATTCTCATCTGTCAGTTATTGACCTTATTTTCTGAATGATCAGGGTCCCATTCAGAAAGTTCTTAGCTGTGACTGTAGCTTAAACTGTGTTCCCTGCTTTTCCCTCCAGTAGCTTCAGGGTTTCAGGTCTTAGGCTGAGATCTTCCATCCATTTGGAGTTGAGGTTTGTGCAGGGTGAGTGATGAGGATTCAGTTTCGTTCTGCTACATGTAGGAACTCGGTTTTCCCAGCACCATGCATTGAAGATGCTCTTTTCTCCAGTGTGTAGTTTCGGCAGCACTGTCCGAAGTCAGATGGCCACATTGTGTATGTGGGGCAGAGGACCTTGTGTCTGGGCCTCTGTTCCATGGCATTCATCTCCATTCTGCTTTTGCATCAGAGCCTTGCTAGTCTCACTACTGTGGCTCTGCAGTGTAACCTGAAGTCAAGTATGTTGATGCCTCCAGAAGTATTCTTTTCGCTGAGGATTGCTTTGAATATCTGGTGTTTTTTTTTTTTTTTTCTCTCATATGATTTTTTTAAGACTACCTTTTCTGTTTATGGGTATAGCTTGGTGTAGGCTTTTGAAATCTCAAAGCCCACTCCCAGTGACACACCTCCTCCAACAAGGCCACACCCCCTAGTCCTTCCCAAACAGTTTCTCTCCTTGAGCCCTTTCTCTTTTAACTACTGCAGAAGGTTAAATATAGTTAAGTAAAAAGAAGAGAGGAGAAGATAGAGGGGAAAAGTGGTAAAAGTGAAAGAGAAAGTATGTGATCTGTGCATGAGAAGAATACTAGAGTGCCCAGGAGTCGACTGGGTGGATGAACATACAGACAAACCCAGCCAACTAAGTAATGGTTTTGTGGGATATATATGTAAGAGCGAGAATTAAAACCTAAGAAACAAACAAACAAAAAAATAACCAATTAGGAAAAGTCTAATTGCAAGTGTTACAGCCCTAGAGGGAAAGGTATCCTGAGTTGTCAGGAAGTCAGGCTGTACCTACAGCTGTGAAGGGAGGTATCCTGGGTACCTACAGCTGTGAGGAGAAAGGTTTCCTCACTTGTTTTAAAGTCAGGCCATACCTGAAGCTAGGGTGCCGTGGGGGATGGTCTCCCCGCAAGCTGTACTGTGCCCTAAACTGTGTTCTGTTCCCCCTTCCCCCCCAAGGGGGCTTCCCAGCAGAGATATCCATTTCTTCTTCGGCTCTGCCCTCTAAGGGAATGTAGCAGCAGAGGTAACTGTTTCTTTTCAGCTCCAGCCCAAGATGTTACTTCTGCTTCACTCTGCTAAAAGGGAAACCACTGCAGAAATGTAGCAGTCTGCTCCAGCTCCAGCAAAAAGTCGCTACTTCTGCCCCCCCCCCCCCCCCCAGGGATCTTTCTAGCAGAAGTGTCCATTTCTTCTGCTGCTCTGCTCTGCTCGCAAGGGAGATCCTCATCTGTAAAACCTGCGAAAGAGCTTCACCCAAGACTGTTAAAAAAGAGACTTATTTGGGAAGGAGGAATCCAGGAGAGTGGCCGCCTCTGCCAGGGTGGAGAAGGACAGCTGATAACTGAACAGCTAGAGGGCCATGTATAGGGCTGCTTCTTTTTCCCCTCAAGACAGGGTTTCTCTGTGTAGTTTTGATGCCTGTCCTGGATCTCGCTCTGTAGACCAGGCTGGCCTTGAACTCATAAAGATCCACCTGGCTCTGCCTCCCGAGTGCTGGGATTAAAGACGTGCTCCACCACTGCCCAGCAAACAATCTATTCTTTTTTTTTTGGTGGGGGGGTTCGAGACAGGGTTTCTCTGTGTAGTTTTTGTGCCTGTCCTAGATCTTACTCTGTAGACCAGGCTGGCCTCCAACTCACAGAGATCCGCCTGACTCTGCCTCCCGAGTGCTGGGATTAAAGGCGTACGCCATCACCGCCCTATTTAGGGCTTCTTAGGGGTGGAGTTTTTCCAGGGAGAAGATTTTCTGCTCAGGGATTGGTTGATTTAGTTGGTCATGGGCAGAGTTGGCTCTGGTTTCAGGGCCAGGGTGGGTTTCTTTGGCTGGCCCTGTTACCCTACAATAATAAACGTTCATTAGATTTAAAAATATCCCATCCGTCAGGGCTGTAGGGTCAGATTTGGACCAGTTGCCCTTGGAGTGAGTTCCTGAAGCAATTGTGAGCTGAGTGGTGTGATTCCAGTTCCTTCCTTGGTACACTGTCAGGCTTGACTCGGTGCTGTGGAAGGAGGGTGTGAGGGGCGTGAATTCCCATGGCGCCTTCCTGATTCCCCACAGAGACACCTGCCACAGTAAGCAGGAAAAGTGTTTCACTGATGAGCCCTCTAACCCAGCATCTTAAGATTTTAATGACCTATGGTAATTACCCCTAAGTTCTGCTGTTGTTTCCAGAAAGTGTGACGTGTATTTTCTGTACTTGCTCTTCTCAAAAAATGGCTGAGGTGAGGTGTGGGGAGTACATCTCAAAGGCTGGTACTCAAGAGACTGAGGTAGGAGTGGCCAGTTTGAAGCCAGCCAGAGCGACATAGTGAGGCCTGTTTCAAACAAAGAAATGAAAGGAGAGAGGTGGTTTGTCCAGTCTGCCCCCCCCCCCCCCCCCCGCCCTTCTCCCCCGCATGCACGTTTAGTCTCCTCCCTGGGTCCTTCAGACACAGACCGTTGAGACTGGGATGGTTAATGGTGACATATTCTGGGTTACTTCTGGGTTACTCACAGAAATAGAGTAGCGATGCAAGTAATGAGTTATGACATGATTTTTCTGGTCATATCCTGGCATTTCCTTCATTGCCAATTTCATTTTGAATTTTTCAGAACTCATTTAGTGAAAAGTGGGGGAGATGTTTTAAGTCATAGTTCTTGCATCATCTAGAGTAACAGGCAGAGGATAGTGTGCTATCCTGTGGTGATAGGCAGAGGGTTATTGTAGCCGGAAGTTTTTTGGTCCCACCTAGCCCCATGGTCCTGCAGCCGCTTATAAAATAATCACTCAGAGGCTTATATTAATTACAGACTGTATGGCCAATGGCTCAAGTTTCTTACTAGCTAGCTCTATCATCTTAAATTAACCCATTTCTATTAATCTATGTTTTACCACATGTCTGCGGCATTATCGGTCTGCTGAATGTTGCTCTTTGGGTGGTGGGCTGGCATCTCTCCTGCCTCTGCCTTTCATCTTTCTGTCTCTCTCTTGGATTTCCCGCCTGGCTATAACCTGACTTGCCATAGGCCAGAGCAGCTTCTTTATTAACCAATCATAGCAACACATATTCACAGCTTACAGAAAGACCATTCCACAGCAGGTTATCTTTTCTGTTGCCTCATAGTCTTTCTATGGCATTTGCTGAGGCCAGTGTTAGGTCATGTTTCTAAAATCCCAGCTCCTATCTGCTATAAATAGCCTCACATGCTTATGATTTTGTTAAAATTTTCAGCACTATAGTAACTTCATTGTGGTTGAAACTGAATTTTTTTTTTTTTGGTACCTTGCTCTAGGCTCACATTTTCAAACATGGTTTATGAGAAAATGGGGCTCAGTTGCTGAATATGAGACTTTTCAAATAGCCTTTGTCAAAGGGGGAGGCTCTGTGTAGGTTGTAATTAGGGACCAGCGTGTAGGATAAACATCCGCTGGCACATCTGCTGTGGCTGTCCGATGAGGACTTTCTTACAGACAACATTATCACATGAGCTCTGTGGAAGGCACAGTCAGTGAGAGGAAGGAAACTATGACAAACCTGTTTGACTCGATGTCCAGCCGATCCACACAGGCTCATCCCCATAGCCTCTTATCTGCCCACAGACTTCCAACGTCCGCCACTGCTAATCTTCCTGTCTCTCAGCCTCGACTTCTCGCATTCTTGCGTGCTGTTCTTGAAATAATCGACCTTTTTTCCTGACTCCAAGGATGTCGTTCTGATTCATCATCGTCTGTGGAGGGCCCTCTTCCAGTCAGCGGTGATCCTCTACCAGGAGTCAAAGTGTGTCTTTTTTGATCAGGTTTCTTTCTCTCTGTGATATTCGCTTCCCAGATTTCCAATTTTGACTGAAGTGTCATGAGGTAGGAAGTGCTTGGACTGGCTGTCCTTTTGAAACTGTAAGCCCTCCAGCCTACCCACAGTTCATTGTCTCTTCTTTTCCATAGTATGACTACCACCTTTTATCGTTCCAAGTAAATTACCCACTAAGGTTTGCAGTCTGCACACTCATTAGAGTGTGACCTTCACAGAAAAGGTTTCTGCCATGTTCACAGTTGAGTTTCTGCCCTGTTCATGATTTTATTCCTTGAACTGAGAAGAGTACCTCATCCAGGCAGATGTCCAACACGTATTTGTTGGATGCACAGATGTTTGGTATGACACCAAGGGGTCCCCACAATAGCCTCAAGTGTAGTGAGAAAAAAATGCAAAATGGGTTGCTATTATCACAGACCTTGTGGGAGAATTTTCCTTCCCACAGTCAGTTTTGATTTTAAATGATTCTTTTATTATAAACAATTGTTTGTAGTTTCTCTCCTTTCTTTTTATCTGCCCTTCTGCTAAAGCCTTTCAGTGTCTTACATCCAGACTCTGTCTAATAGTGAACGAACGGCATTGGAATGTTCTAGGCACAGGAGCAGGCTCATTGCTTCCTTCTTAGCAAACAAAAGTGCTGACAGGCAATTTGGGGGAAAAAGAGTCATAAAAGGATCTGTGGATTAGGAGGTCTTTGTATTTCCAGAAGCCCCAGTCACAGACAGGGCTGCTTCTGCAGACCCTACTCCTGCTGCTGCTTGTGCAGATGGCCAAGGGTTAATTATATATGTGAGTATATACATGCCTACCATGCATACACTATGTATCATCAGTTACAGATATGTGTGCATAGTACACAGATGATACATGGTTTATGCACACATTGTATACACTATATGGTGTATATGTGTATATTATAAATAACACATGTATGTTATGTACATTATGTATTTCACTGCACACACACATGCATGTTATATGCCTTATTATTGCTATAGACATTATATATGTTGCTTTTACTGTTTATATTTAAAATCTGTAACATGGCTGGGTGAGGTTGGCATATGGCTTTAATTCTATCACTCAGGAGGCAGAGGCAGGTGGATCTCTGTGAGTTTGAGGCCAACCAGGGCTACACAGTAAGACTCTGTATTTAAAAAAAAAAAAAAAACAAGTAAAATCTATATTTTTTGTTTTTGAAATAGTCTTACTCAGCAGCCCAGGCTAGCCTCAAATTCTCTATCTTCTTGATCAATTTCCTGGGTGCTGAGATGGCACACACTATACACAAGGGGTGAAATGGTTACTGTTGTCAGGCAGATTAACATACCCACTGTCCTACGTAGCTACCCAGAGTTCCTTTTGTGGCAAAAGAACCTAAAGCCTACTACTGTAGCAAATTCCCACAATTATGTAGTAGTAATGGCAGGACTCATGTTGTACCTGGTTCTGCACTTTCCAGTCCTGCATATTGCTGACATGTGTCCTTTCAGCCCCATCTCCCCATTTGCTCCCATCCAACTGTTTTATTTTTTACTGTTTCTTAATTTTTTTTTTTAACAATTTCACATATGATTGAGATCATGTGATACTTTTCTTTTTTGTGTCTGGCTTATTTTGCTTAGTACAGAATCCTCTAGGTTCATTTCTATTGTGACTAATAGTGTGGGTCTCCTTTTCTGAGTCTGAGTAATGTTATATATGCACATACATGTGTATACATGCACAAACACACATAACAGTATACGTACACACATGTGTAATGGGATATGTGCATACGTACTGTAGTGTATTTGTCTGTTTGTCCACTGATGAACACTTAGGTTGTTTCCAGATCTTGGCTTCAGTGACTAATACTGAACAAGAGAACACAGGTGTCTGTGTGATGGAGAGCTCATTTCTCTTGGGTTTGTAGCACAGGACAGATTTCTAGGCCATTTGTCATCTCTTGTTAATTCCCTTAGGAATAGCCTGCTGGTTTCTGCTGGTTTCTGCTGGTTTTGCTTTTTTTCACAGCCTTGCCTGGACTGCTCTTTTTGGGCTTTATAACAGCCACCCTAACAGGCATAAGGGATGCTTTGTGGTTTTGGTTTGCATTTCCTTGATGATTAGTGATGCTGAACACCTCTTCATGTAGCTCTTGGGCATTTATTGTCTTCATCTGAAAATGTGTATTCAAGACCATTTTCTTATTTTTTTTTTTTTTTGATTTTTTGAGACAGGGTTTCTCTGTGTAGCTTTGCGCCTTTCCTGGAACTCACTCTGTAGCCAAGGCTGGCCTCGAACTCACAGAGATCCGCCTGCCTCTGCCTCCTGAGTGCTGGGATTAAAGGCGTGCGCCACCAACGCCCGGCCCATTTTCTTATTTTTAAGTGGAGATGTTTTTCTAACTATTGAGTTTTCCTTATACATTTAAGTATTAACCCTTTTTCAGATTCATGACTTGCAAATATTTTCTGTGAAGGAGGTTTTCTACATACCAAAGAATAAAATTAGAGCCTTACCTTTTGTATGAATAATGTCAAAATAGATAAAAGACCTAGGTATAGAAGACATAAAACCAGAAGAAAACACCAGGGGAGCATTCCTTGATATTGGCCTTAGCAATGGTATAACCAAAGTGTAGGTTACCAGATAGAGAGGTTGGTAGGTAGGTAGATAGACAACTATCTCAGATAAAATTTTAACAAAATAAGGGTTTGTCGATGATTTGTGGCATATAGGTATATTTCCTATTAATTTTCAAAAGTAAAAACAATCAGCAGGATTCCTGGTAACATGTAGTTATTATTGGCTGTGTGGATTAAATGACTAAAGATTCCTCAGATGTTCTCAGATGTTGCATTTTTCACGGATGTTCCTCATGTGCCCCTCACACAGTCTCACACAGGGCAACAGAATGTGGTTGGTTTGAATGCATTAATAATAAACTGAGAGTCACCAGTATTGGGTCAGTGTCATAGTAAGAAAAGAAGTCAGAATACTTCTCCTTGATGTCATTTTACCAAGAGTGAGCCCAGATTTGAATTCTCTACTTTACTGTGTCTTCTGTTGTCCCTGTCTGTCTGTCATGTGAATCTAAATCTATGTCTGCCTGAATGCTGTCTTGTGAATCTGTCCCTGACCCGTGTGTCTGTCTGGGTGGGTGTGTCCCTAAAAAAGGGCTTTGCTCTATTTACTGAATAGCATAGAAAGCATCTCATGAAGAAGGAATACACATATATAGAAATTTGTAACAGTTTTACAGGGGATTAAGTCGCTCATGATGACTGCCCAACTGACCCAGACAACAAATAGTATTACACACATCACTGTTTACCAAGCAGTGTCTGTATGTTCCATTCAGTGTTTATGGTGGATAGTCACTTGTCAGGTTGCTTTCAGCCTGTTTGCTGTTTCCAGCAAATGATTGTCATAACACACATGCGATACTCTGGGTTAGGCACATGGAAGAGTACATAATTCAGGATTATAGGTTGTAAAAGTTGATTCCATGGAAAATCCAAGGCAAGCAAAGTTGGTTGTTACATTGTTCTCTTATAGGCAGGTTAAACAGGCAGGCTGAAGAGACAGAAAGGGACATGGAGAGAGGCACATACACACAGTAGGACAGCAGTCTTAGGTGACTCAAGGTGTTATTGACTCTGACTGTGAGGTCCAACAAAAGCTTCAGTTTCTTATAATGTAAGAGCTATTTTTTTATCACCTGTATGGCCACAATTAGGTAAGCTGGTAACCAAGAAAAGGGGCGGGGGGAGCCAGATCTAGCATATCAAAGTTGAATCTGTGTAATTCTCGTGTGCATAGCCCATCTAACCTTCAGATTAAAGTCATTATTCGCAGGAGTTACAGTCTAAAAGACATTCACACCTCAAACTGAAGATTTGTTGTTAGAGCAGCTGACTCTGTGCGGTGCAAGCTGCCTCTAGATGATTGCTTTTTTATCCCTGTGATAAAACACCATGACCAAGACAACTTACATAAGAAAGAGTTTTTTTGAGACTTACAGTTTCAGAGGGCTAGGGTCCATCGCTATCATGTCAAGGAGCGCGTCAGCATAGCAAGTGGGCAGGTAGACATGGTGCAGGAGCAGTTAGCCGAGAGCTTACATTCTGATCTGCAACGATGAGTCAGAGAGAGACAGAGACAGAGACACAGAGAGAAACCCAGATAGAGACAGAGAGGGACACATACAGAAAAAGACACAGAAAGAGACAGACAGACAGACAGGCACACACACACACACACACACACACACACACACACACACACACAGAGAGAGAGAGAGAGAGAGAGAGAGAGAGAGAGAGAGAGAACTAGAGAGAGACAGGGACAGAGAGAGACATACACATACACACACACAGAGAGAAGGACAGAGAAAGAGAGGCAGAAAGAGGGACAGAGAGAGAAACACACACACAAAGTGACAGAGACAGAGAGAGACAGACACAGAGAGAGACTGAGACAAATATCCAAACCTGAGGCTGTGGGGGACGGCATTCCCATTCAGACACCACAGGGACAGTGAAGGGTCTGGGCTGGAACTGCCCCTTTGTGTTTTTTTCTCATGACTCCCAGAATGTGAGTTAGGGGAGGGGAAGGTAAGCGAGTCATACAGGATTGGGAAGCACACAGGTAGCTTCCAGGATTTGAAATGTAGCATTTTAGAAAAATAAAAAAGTTCAGTTCTGAATGAGACTAGGTAAAATTTTAAGGTCTCTGTAGATTGAAATAATTCTGATTTTTGTTTCAATGTATTAACAAGTGATATACTTGGAAGATATTTTCATGGAGGCCAGTGTAGTGTAACTTTAGTGATGAACTGTATAGTAACTGAAGTGATTCCTTTATTTATTAGGGATAGATGATCTCCTGTTTGTCTACCTCTGTTTAGTCTCTGCTTTTTACAGTATTTACTTCTTATTGCTTAAAGATATGACCAAGACCTTCGAAGATAAGCAATGGCAATGATGTGAGACCTTTTTCTTAATGTGTATTGTAGAGGTTCCAGAAACTTCAGCAGCTGCAGTGCGGAGGACTTTGAGAAGTTAACTTTGAATAAGGGAGGGAGCTGCCTTCTCAACGTTCCGAAGCCTGATGAAGCTTACAGCGCGCCCTTCTGTGGTAATAAGCTGGTGGACCCCGGGGAAGAGTGTGACTGTGGCACACCAAAGGTCAGTTGAGTCTTCTGGCTTTGCTGTGTGAGATTACCGTGAGGTTTGCTGGGCACCTCGGGCAGAGGAGTGACTGTGGGCTGTAGTGGTAAAGTGAGGATTGCTGTTGTGTAGTGTGGCTATGTCTCTGGGACTGGTCAGCTCCTGGGGATCTACCCCACGATGCCGTGACCTCAGGCAAGCACCGTGGTACCATTCTTTTCAAATGGTACCTATCTGCCTAGTATTTTTATTTTAACTGTTGGATTATTTGTTACTGGCGTTATCTGTAACTGGTTAGTTCTTGAAGTGTTCACCATTTTGGTCATGCCATTCAAGCAGTATTTGTTCAGCCTGACTCCGTTACTAAGTGAATTTCAGCTGCTTCATCCTTCAGCCTCATCAGCATCAAAATCCTTCCCCCTCCGAGTACCAGTGTCCTTTGGTTAATGGTCCTTTACCGTGGACCTGACTCCAGGGCCCTTAGCTCTGTCCACTGTCATTGTCACTGCACACTGGCCACAGTCAGCCTTCCCCTTGGACTTCCCCTTGGGCTGCCATTGGATCCAGAACATACTTGTTCAGATGTGAAGCCTACTGTGTTATTCGCAGCCGTTTTCCTTGCCCAACCAATCTTGGTCTGGAAAGCCTTCCTGTATCCTAAGAGAGAACTGTTTCCTAATCTATGTGATTGGGGCATTCCATGACTTCTGTTCAGCCCTTTGGATTCTCCTGACCAATGACTCGAGAGGAGGTTTCTCATGCCTGGAACTGGGGCTCTCTTGGGTCATTTACGGCTCTTGGGGGGACATTATCACCCAAGAGTTGTCACTTCATTTAAGCTATAAATCTAAGCCGGGCAGCGGTGGCGCACACCTTTATTCCCAGCATTTGGGAGGCAGAGCCAGGTGGATCTCTGTGGGTTCAAGGCCAGCCTGGTCTACGGAGTGATATCCAGGACAACCAAGGCTACACAGAGAAACTCTGTCTCAAAAAACAAAAAAACAAACAAAAAAAGCTATAAATCTATATATACACACACACAAATATTATGTATATATAGCTTTTAGATAACCCTATAGCAATCTATTCCCTGCGCCTTTTCCCAGCAGCCTTAGTGTTCTGTAGCCCCGCCTCCCTCCCTCTCCTTCTGTATGGCCCCGGTCCGTGCTCCCCAGGTAACCCACCCCCGTTTCCTTAGGTTTTGCTGTGCACCCCCTGGTGTCTACATCTGTCGAGCAGGCTCCCGTGTACTCATTTGCCCTCTGTGTATCTTGTGCTGTATGTCCAACTCTTTACCTTCATTTGAAAAGTTGTCTTATTTGCTATGGCATTCTGTTTTATTTATCTTGGACATGTGTCTTTTATTAGATACTTGATTTGTAAACGTCCTATTTATTTATTTATTTATTTATTTATTTATTGGCTGGGTGTGAGATTTACTACCGAACATGATTTGGTAGCGTATAGGCGGGCACTGTAGAAGCTTCAGGAATGCAGGACTTGCCACTTGTCCAGGCTCTGGACTGTGATTGGGGATATATTTGACCCCACAGCCGTCAGGAATGAGCAACCGTGCCTTCAGACTCATCTGCATTAAACGTGGCGAAGCCCTGTTTCTTTGAGACGTGAGTCTTCTGGCGGCCAGGGAACTTAACTTGGCTCTACAAAGAACCTCAGTCACATGTTCCGTATTCTGCAGCTTGGTGCGGAAGGACATGATGACCTGGCCACTGTGAACCCTGGCCGCTGTGCCCTGGGGCTTCCCAAAGGCACCATGCCCACCTGTCTGGAGCCTAGAATAGGGACACAACATTGAGATCAGAGACTTGAATGGCTGCTAGAAAACTGTCTCCAAGGTCCCTGGGGGCAGCCCATATAGGCTACAGGCTGCATACACTACCAAGGACGCTGCTGTTGGCTACCATTGCACCCCGGACCCCCATGGAGAAAGAGACCTGGTCAGCTTAATTAGCTGCAAATGTAAATACCCTCTTAACAGTTTGCCTTTGATAAAGTGCAGTGTCTTAGAGCACAGAGCTTTGATTGTGATGAAAGCCACTGTCACTTTGTGCTTTTATGGCTGATGCTCTGGGTGCTCCCCCTTGGTACAGATTTTCTCCTAGGAGTTTTATAGTTTTAGGCTTTATATTTAGGTCCATGATCTATCTTGACTTATTTTTTTCTCTATTTTATTTGTGTGTTTGAAAGTATAGATTGTAGCCCATTTGTTTTAATTTTTGTTATGTGATAAAAATGATAATGACCCTGATTTAATCAGTGTACATTGATTATATGAATTTATACTGTCTCATAGATATGTAAAATGACTATATGTTAGTTAAAAGGTAAAGTTAATTTTAGGACTTTATTATGAAATAATTGTTGGCAGATAAGAGGTTGCGGAACAGTATAGAGAGCTCCATGTACTCCTCTGCCAGCCTCCCCCCGTGGTGACAGCTTACAAGGGTATAGCACATTTATAGGGGGTTAAGATTTCTGCATTCACACAGGTGTCTGTGGGTGGGAGGTTGGAGGTGAAATGTAACTGTGGTGGCCCAAAGCATGGTGACAGAAGCCGAGAAAAAATGCTGCTCTGTATGGTGTATGTGCTTAGCATGTACAGGGCACTGAGTCCAATCCTCACCTCCTACCCCACAAGAAAAGGAATAAAGGAATAGTGTGCCTACCCAGAGAAAAGAGCTGTCGTCCCATGAGCAGTGGGACCCAGAGCAGGAAGAGAAAGGCATCCCTGGATATTTACTTCTCTGTGGTCTTCAGAATTCACGTCAAAGTATAACCTCCAGAGAAGCCGCATTTGGCAATGGGGTCTCTGAGGAAATAATTAAGACTAACACTGGAGGGTGGAGCCCTGATTGACTAGGATCAGTGTCTTTAGCAGAAGCAGCAGCCATTTCCCTAGATTTCTCTCCAGAGCGAGCACTGAAGATGGACCGCGTTGTGTGTGCCAGCCAGCAGAGAGAGGGTCCCCTGAAACTCTGTGAGAGCCTTCTCCTTGCTTTTCCAGCTTTCAGAACTGTGAGAAAATAAATTTCCATTCTTTAAGTCCCTCCGTGTTTGGTATTTTCTTCTGGAATTGCCAGCTGTCTTGAAATATGTTGACAATTAAATACTTGCAGCTAAAGAGGCTGATGTGCCTTGAAGCAAACAGCTAGGGGTCGAGAAACAGCTCTGGCCGGGGTAGAATGACATTACAGGACAGGAAAAGAACATTACTGATGGCCACCGCTACCAAGGACTCATTATTTATTGGGGACCATTTTCTGTTCGCAGGAATGTGAGTCGGACCCGTGCTGTGAAGGACGCACTTGTAAGCTCAAGTCATTTGCTGAATGTTCATATGGCGACTGTTGTAAAGATTGCCAGGCAAGGAATCCCCCCTGTCAGGAACAAATCAGAGAAGGAAGTTGATCTGTGGAAATGTAGCTCCCGAGATCGCTACCTACCATTCTTATTATATGATCATTTTATATTTCATCCCACTTCTGGGCATTTTATTTTTCTGTCAGGGGCCTATTGAGTTGACTTGTGTTTTGGGTACTGGGGATTCAATATGAGGCCTTGTGTTTGCTGGGTAAACACCTGCTGATAAGTTATATCCCCATCTTTTATTTTCTCTCTAAAGTAACATGTATTTGTTAGAGAAAATTCAAAAGTACCAAAATGTAGACTGTAGAAAATTAAGGGTTGGGGAGTTAACTGATGAAGAGGATCTGAATTTGATCCCCAGAACCCTTTAGAAACCAAACCCCAAACCAAACATCTTGGTGGCATGCCTCGTGATCCCATGATCCCAGCAGGGAACATGGAGCTCTTCCAGGATTGACTGGAGGATTGAGCTGAGGTGGTTTCCTGTCCTTGCCTCCCTCACCCAGCCACGATGCCTCACCAGCAAGCGCTTTACCGGCTGCCTCATCTCCCCAGCCCCGAGCGATCAATCTGTCCATCGATCGATGAGTCGCTTCATGCTGCCCTTGACTCTGTCATTGTCCTAGTTAGTACAGTGCTTCTGCAGCGTTCCTTCTGATTTCATTTAATTTGCACTTCTTTTGAATACCTGTGAGGGTTTTTCATTTTATAATATATATGAATTGCCTGTTATGGGGTTTGTTCACTTTCGTGTTGGGTGACTTAATCTTTGTTGTTGGAACTTTTATACATGGCACCGTGGTTTTAAATTTGATGAATTTGCGGAGATTACCCTGATATTCCTATTTGATTTGAATCTCATTCCCTTAGTTCCTTCCAGGCGGCTCCATGTGCAGAGGGAAAACCAGTGAGTGTGATGTCCCCGAGTACTGCAATGGCTCTTCCCAGTTCTGTCCGCCAGACGTCTTCATTCAGAACGGATACCCTTGCCAGAATAGCAAAGCCTACTGCTACAATGGCATGTGCCAGTACTACGACGCACAGTGTCAGGTCATCTTTGGTTCAAGTAAGATACCTTCAGTTGATTGGTTGATGTCATCATCTGTTTGCTTTAGGTTTTTTACTGATGAGATCCTCGGATCCTCATCCTTGTTCGTCCAGTAGTAGTCATGCTTAGGAATGTCACGTGTCTAATGAATCAGTTGATGCTGTGTGCTCCTCTCCCTCTTCCCACTTCGTGTAACACACGGTATCTATTTATATGCGCACGTGCAGGACTTTTGGGAGGGTGGGTAATGAGGACTGTACCTAGAACCTCACACATGCTGGGCAAGCACACCATTGCTTTGCTGTGTCTTCAGCCTCCAGTTTTCTAGTTTTTAATAATAGAGGCTCTAAGGGTCTGATGTTTGCATTCACCACTTAAAATGTCCTCGTGATCCATCTGTATTGATGCATTTATATCACAACATATTAGAGTATTCTGTTCTGTCTGTATTGATGCATTTATATCACAACATATTAGAGTATTCTGTTAGTTAAGTGGACTCTGATTTAGTTTCTCATCCCTGTGTGTATTAAGTGTGTCTTTGTGTATGGGTGTGCTTGTGTGTGAATGTGTGTGTGTGTGTGT
>CABHPP010132414.1:0-29550 GCA_902168425.1 Peromyscus attwateri
TGTGGCAGGTATGTTGTTGCCACTGGCGGTTTGTTAATGGAGCCAACAGAGAAAGACATATATGAGCGTTCTGACCAGTGGACCTACACACATCTGCCTTCTCACACACCTCTGTCTGTAACTATATCTGGTTAAGCATGAGTTCTTCAGGGTATCTCCAAGCGTCATGAATTATCACAGGACTCCATCCAGCCTCCCTGTCTTGTACATCTGTCAGTTCCCACTTGGACAGTGAGAAATTTGGGCTTTCCCCCTCTGCCACTCATTTACTTAATTGTTCAGCTCCAACGCGCAAAGATCACTAGTCAGTTGTCATCCGGGCCCCAGTGGGAAGCAGCGCTGGAAGTAGAATGTGGCTGGAGATTCCTCTCCTCTCACCTCACCCCTACAGTCTCCTGACATTTCCACAGCCAGGGAGACCGGCACCTTTCTCTAGATTCTGTCCCTGACATTGTTTTCTATGTTTTTGGTGATATTGAGACCTCAAGTTCACAGGATACATGCCTTTCTGCAGTCCCACAACCTTCCAGATTAATATTCTGATTCGGATGCAATGATACCCATCTTTGTATCTTGGCCAGTGCATGACATCGGGGTTCAAAGAACCACACAAAACATCTGTGTCCCTCACCCTACTACTAACCAAGCTGACCCTGATGCGCTTCTGAGATCCCATGAGATACAGCACATTCAGGGTAGCACAACCATAGACAGGACAGTTGTATCTCTTAAAAATCACAGGTTTGTCTTGCTTCTCAAGGTATGGCTGGCTGCCATTGACGTCATAACTGTGCCAACTGAAAACCACAGTTCCCCTCTTTCTGGCATGCTGAGGCATTGCCACCACAGAATGTAGTCTTGAAGACTGATTTCTGTCAGTTTCCAATATGAATTCATCAGCTCTGCCGTGATGCTCCATTTTAACTGCTGCTCAAATGTTAACAGTTTTACCTTTGAACAGTATTTCACAGCCCAGAGGTCATCCTCATGGTAGGGTTCTTAATTTCTGTGAGCCTTGGTCAGTTATGACCCAGGCTGTGGTAATCACACATGTTCAGACTTTCCTGAACGTAAGTTCTTTAGAATCAGTTGAGTGAATGTCAAGAGCATAGCTTTTCATGAAATGGTAGAGCCACATGGAGAGCTGTCTGAGACCCCACCAAGCAGCTTCTAAGTCGGGGCTGCCACTGTGCACCCCACATTCAGTAATACCTACAGCTCCCTGTCTTCAGCAGGATGGGAGGTTCATCGGGGGTTTTGTCTGTCTGTCTGTTTGTTTGTTTTAGTCAGTCTGTGGATTTACACAAATCCTCCTTTTATCTAATTTTACTCACTAATGACAAATACCTCTGCTGCCTTTTTCTAGGTCTGTCAGTATCTCCTCTCCTGAGCTATGGGCTCATGCATTTTAACTATTTTAATTAGGTTATTGTTTTCCCCTTGTGTTTTGAAATGTCTATAAATATTTTGGATACAACTACTTTATCAAAAGTTTTTTTTTTTTTTAATGTGTCTAATCTTTTAGCCCGTGACTTGATTTTGCTTTACAGTGTTTTTTCACGAAGTGGGAAATTGTGAATTGCAACAGCCTCCATTGAACATGTTTTTCGTGACTATTGTTGATCTTAAATTTACTGTCAAATTTTCTCTTACATTTTATTTCATAAATTTTATGGCCCCACGTTTTCAGATCTGCGTGTGTGGTATGAAGATTTTGTGAAATGTGTGGGATACAGATCTGGAGTTGGGTGGGGTGGGGGACTTCCCCAGCACTGCCTGCAGCAGGCTTTCCTCTCCAGCATTGCCGCTGTGGTGACAGGATTCGACCGCATGCGTTTCCGGCCTCGATAGTCTGCACACTGATCACGTGACTGTGTTTCTATTGTACTGGCCCATACCATGCTGTGTTGATTACCAACTTCCCAACAAGTCTCAAAGTCTTGTGGCGTCATTCCTCCCATGTATCTGTCCTCCTTTAGTGGAGTGGGGGCTGCTCTAGGGCCTTCATCCTTTTTTGTAAACTTTAGAATCAGTCTTTCATTATTTAGAAAATTGCTTGCCAAGATTTCGGTTGGAATTTCATCAACGCTACTGACCAAGTTGGCAAGAACTGACATCTTAACAATATGGATCCTTCCAATCCAAGAACTATTTCTCCATCTATTTAGATATCCTTTGATTTCTATTTTCTGGAGTGTATAATTTTCTTCATATAAATCTCGCACATAATTGATTTTACTCAAATCAATGTAGGAGTGAGGGAGTGTCCCTTCAACATTGCTCTTTGAAAGAAAATACAAAGATTTGGTGTAATTTTCCTGAAATACATGATGGAATTCACCTTCGCTGCTTTGCTCCCAGAAGGCCATCTGTAATGGAGTCCCTTGCCTCCAAGGGTGTATACTCACACACATCACCTGTGCCTGCCTTGGCAGTTTGTTCTTTTGAGAATTTGATCTATTTCATCTGTGGTCAAATACATATCCATAAAATCATTGTAGTAGTCTGTTGTCTTTCAATGTCCATGGAACGCTACTAGATACAGCCATTTCTCTGCTCTGAGCACTTTATATCCTGATTATTCCTTGGTGAGGTTGGCCACAGCTTTTTCATCTCCCAAAACAAGTTTTAGTTTCATGTTTCTTTCTGTCCTCTCAGTCCCATCTTCTCATCTTTAAATTGTACTCTTTCTTCTGCTTGATCGTCTTCTCTTGAAGTTCTCTTTGCTCTATGGTTTCCTCAGAGGCAAGCGAAGATTCCATTTGGGTACTTCTTCCCCTTCTGATACAGGCATTCACCACTGCAAGCATGTCCTTCCACCTTTCCTGTCTTTCATTCTTTCTTCTGGTAAGCATCCTGTTCATTCGTGGCCGTGGGTGTTAGAGAGACAGTTAACGTGGTGATGAATTCCTTCCTGTTCTGGTTTGCTGGGGTCTGATTCCCATTTATGATTTCTCTTTCTTTCTTTTGTAAGCTAATGAGTTTGATTGTGCTTGCTTACAGAAGCATGGGCAACAGTGGCCACCTCACTGAAGAAACTGCCTCTCCTTCCCCCATCCGTCATTCAGTATCTCCTGCTTTGTCCTCCTAGGCTGCCACCGAAGGACAGTTTTGCTTGGGGTGGAGCGATACCTCATTCGTCCATCATTTTATTTATTTACTTCTATTCTCTTGATGTTTTTTGATGTTTGCCTAGTACTCCGAGTTCCCTGGATCCATGATAATTTGTTATATATTATTAATCTTAGAAAACTCTCATGTGTTATTACATCAAATATTTTGGGTCCCATTTTTTCATTTTTTCTGCTTTGAATATTCTGTTTACCATATGTTACAGTTGTTGGCCATTTATTTTCCCCTTCACATTTTATCTCCACTGTTTAGTAGGAGAAGTTCTTATAGTCTTCCTGCACACTCACTGAATCCCACCTCAGCTAGCCTAACAAGGAACACAATTTCTATTATGTTTGGTTTTTTTTTACTTTCTGTTTTTTTCTTTTTGATGTTTTAACATGCCCCCACCTTTTACTTAATATCACTCATCTGTTCTTGTATGTTGTCTACTGTCTTGGTTAGTTTTTATTGTCAACTCTACATAATCTAGCATCACCCAGGAAGAGAGAACTTCAGTTGAAAAATGGCTGGATCATACTGGCCCGTGGGCATGCCTGTGGGACATGTTTTGACTGTTGATTGATGGAGGAGCCCGTTATGGATGGTACCACCCTGGAGGAGCCTGCTTATAAGGCAAATTGCTAAATGGTCTTATTAACAACAACAACAACAACAAAAATACCCAGAGCCAGATATTGGGGTAAAAAGCTGAGAGATCAGAAAAGCAGAAAGAAGCCAGCCACATTCTTACCACTTGGAGATCCTCAGCGAAAAAGGATCTACTTCCTGTATACCCACACCTATATGCCTTTTTGTCCTGCCTTCTCATTTCTTCTCTCTACCCAGCTACATCACTTCCTCTTCCTGTCCAGCTCTGTCACTTCCTGTCTGTCTGTGCAGACCACCAGACCTGTATGGTTAGTGCTGGGATTAAAGGTGTGTACCACCATACCTGGCTCTGTTCCCAGTGTGGCCTTGAACTCACAGAGATCCAGACAGATCCCTGCCTTCCAAGTGATAGAATTAAAGGCATGTGCTACCATTGCCTGACCTCTATGTTTACTATCGTGTCTGGATTTTCCTCTGATCCTCAGTTAAACTTTATTGGGGTTCGCAGATAAAATATCACCACACCTACTATAGATGGTACCACCCTAGGGTGGGTGGTTCTTGATTGTGTATGAAAGCAGGCTGATCCAGAGACCAGAAAACAAAAGCCAGTAGGCAGTGGTCCTCCATGGCTCCAGTTCCTACTTGGGTTCTTGCCCCAAACTCGTACAACAGACTGTATGCTGGGAAAGGAAGCAGAAATAACTGTTCCTTTGCCTTAGCTGCTTTTGGTCACAGTATTTTATTTCAGCAACAGAATGCAATAAGAATATCCATCTCCACTAACACTCCTTAATACTCATCATAGTGATTCTTAAGTTCTGTGTGTGACTGATGGATGGTTCAGTCTTTGCTAAACTGTGAGATGAGGCTCAGAGCACAGGTCTCAGGCTGTCTCCCTGCCAGGCCAGAGAGACACCTGAAGGTCAGAGGTTAGGGCTATGCTGTCCTAGCAGGAGTTCCTGGAGACTTCAAGGTAAGCTGGCTATGCTCAGCCTCCCAGCAGGTCCTCACAGTTCCAGTGTGGTGGTGTCCCATTGTCTCCTAGCTTCAGCAAGTCCTGTCCTCGACAAATCACCGGTTGCTAGAATTCTCTGGAGTGGCCTGTCACTCTGGTTCCAGAGTCACTCTTTCTTTACCCCTTGACTTCATTTCTCTCATAAGTGCAAAACTCTGTCATTAATGTCTCAGATTCTTCTCTTGTAACGATGAAGCAAGCGCTGACTTCCGAGCTCGATCTGTGTTGGCACTAGCTCTGCCTTTATTTTCAGATTCTACAGAAATAAAGCAGGATGACACAGTTTTATTATAATGTGCTTTAGATTAAAACTAAACACACAAACATGGAATTTTAATTAGCAAAATGTTGCTGTCTAATCAGTCTTTTTATGTGAGTTCTCCTTTACCAACTGTGTAGTCTTGTTTGGACAACACCATACTTTAATCATCAAAATTATTATAAAATTATGAATTGAACCACTAGAGCAATAATGCACACTTAACTATTAAACTTTAGTGCCAAACTCATGGATACCTTCCCTATCCAATGGGCCAGGGTTCTATTCCTTGCTTTGTTGATCATGAGCTGTTTCTTAGACCAAAGGCTTTATTTTAAAACTAGCCTAGCCTTCTTTTCTTTCTCTTGCTTTATTGCTTTCTTTACGTAAACCCTCCAGTGCGTTATTGAGCAGAAGGCATGACTGAAGATGGCCTTACTCCAATCCCAGGTTTCAGAAGCCGGCATTCAGGTTTGGTAGATACTGTACTCATATACTACTGTTGTTTGGTTTGTTGGTTGGATTGTAATTACTGCGCCTGTGTCTATAAAGAGCACTGCCTCCAGCCTGATGTGCTTTCTTTCTGCCCTGTCCATACTGTCTGTCTCTCCATATTAGGGAAATGATGGGCTCATGGAGTGGCCTGAGATGGACTGGTTGTCTCCGCTGTCTCTGATAGAATGAACTTTGGCGACTTCTAAGTGTGTGAACGTCCTCAGGGTATTTCTTCACGTGTGTTTTTGGTTTTACGGAGCATGGCCTTACATCACTCTGGCTGGAAATATTGGCAGTACTAGTTCAATGTCTTTCATAACTAGGAACTAATGGGTTTTTAAAAGTGAATTTTCATAGCAGCTTTTTTTTTAATTGCCAGTTTTTCTCAAGCTATCTATCTAGTTAAAGCCCTTCTCAAAATATCCCTTAACTCTTATAACTGTTTTTATAACATAATTTAGTATGATTTCTCCATTTCCTGACGTGGCTATTTTTTTTTATTTTCTCATTTGTTTGTTTGTTTGTTGGATCGGTCTGGCTAGGCAACGAAGTTGATCCTGGGCAGTCACCATACTTTCAGTCTACACTCTTTTTTTCTGTTTTGTGCCCTTCTGCTGGCACTGAATTGTCTTCCTTTTGTTCCCTGCTGGCTTGGCTTGATCTCCTCTGTTGAGTGTTTGGGGGTAGAGCATGGGTATCTGTATCTGCTATGGTTTTTGTAAGAGATCTTTCTAAAAATAACCATTAAGGGAGCATAAAAATTGTAAAAGCCAGAGGAACAGGAAGTTTGCTGTGAGACTGTGTCTCCTAGAAATATCAGAAGCTAAACCCATGAAGTCTTACCAATATGGACTCCTAAATATGACTGGAACAAGGACACCACCAGTAAATATGCTAACACAGAAGGGAGGAAGTTCATAAGGCCTCAACTGTAGACATATAGGCAACTATGGATGCTGTGGGATAATGCTTTTATGCACTGGTTTAATAAAATGCTGATTGGTCAGTAGCCAGGCAGGAAGTATAGGTGGAGTGAGCAGACTAAAGGAATTCTGGGAAGAGGAAGAGCAAAGTCAGGAGTCGCCAGCCAGACACAGAGGAAGCAAGATGACAAGGCAGAACTGAGAAAAGGTACCAAGCCAATGGCTAAACATAGATAAGAATTATGGGTTAATTTAAGTGTAAGAGCTAGTCAATATTAAGCCTGAGCTAACAGCCAAGCAGTTATAATTAATATAAGCCTCTGTGTGTTTACTTGGGGGATGCAAGTGGGAGAGATTTGTCCCGACTGCTGGCAGGCCAGGACACAGGAAACTTCCAGCTACATGTGGAATAGTGAGAGTGGTAAAAAGTAGTCTTCCCCAGAGATGGGGCCCCTAATTAGTTATCAGTGGTTATTAGTGGTCAGACCTGAAACTATATAGTAAGTAATAATATACAGACTGAGCAGGCAGAATTTCTATAGTTAGAGTACAAACACACACACACACACACACACACACACACACACACACACACACCCCAGAAACTAAAAAAAAAAAGTCCATAAATTTGAAAAAGAGAAAAGGGAGGGAGTATGTGGGTGATTTTGCAAGGAAGAGAGTAAAGAGGCAAATGATATAATTATATTATAAACAGAAAAAATTTAAAAATATATATTAGAAAACACCAAGTGTTATAAACCTCCTTCTCACTGCTGAATGGGCAGCTTTTCAGAGGGTGACATGTTTTATTTTTGCTTTCATGTAATTGAAAATATTTTCCAATATTTTCATTGAGAATTTTGTTGACATGGGTCATTTTGCAGTCTGTCATTTCCAACTTTGGGGGGTAGTGGATATCATTATGCTATCATTTTCAATAATATCTCAATCAAATGATCTCAGAGAATATAGTATAAAGAATTTAACTATTATAATTAATTAAGGGGTTATAGGGTTATATTTGTTTTTTAAGTAATGTTTGTATTAATTCTTTGAAATTTTCATACAATGTCTTTTAATCCAACCTTCCATCAACTACTCCCAGATCCTTGTCATCTTCCCCAACATCATGTTCTCTTTTTGAAGGATTTAGCTTTACTTATTTTTCCAGCTCAAGAAATATTCTAAGCTTGGTGTGATAGCACACTTCTGTGTGCTTGGGATGTGGAGGCTGGGAAGTAAGGAGTTACAGGCTATCTTTGGCTGTGGAGTGAGTTTGAAGGCAATTAGGGCACATAAGACCATTTCTCAAACAGAAGAAAGAAAGAAAGAAAGAAAGAAAGAAAGAAAGAAAGAAAGAAAGAAAGAAAGAAAGAAAGACAGACAGAAAGAAAGAAAGGAAGGAAGGAAGGAAGGAAGGAAGGAAGGAAGGAAGGAAGGAAGGAAGGAAGAAGAGAGAGAAGGGAGAGAGAGATGAAAGAAGGAAGAATTTGGCTTAGAAACATCCCATATGCTCAAGAACCATCACCATTATGTCACCCTGTTGGTAGAGTTGTCCGAACCTTCTATGTTTGTACTGATTTACTGACTGACTGTCCTATGAGTCGTCAAGTGTAGGTGTTGACCATATGTACAGTGATTCACCTTATTTCACACAACATGTGCATGCACACCAGTATGCCGTGTGTTATTTTATATTCCTCAGTCTGAGAAAATGGTTTGCTCTGGAAATGACTTGGCCAGATGCAGATACAGCCACATTGACATTTTTATCCGACATCATTATTAGGTTGTATCTTAGCCCACTGCCTGTGTTCACCTGTGTGTACTGTGCTTACACTAGCTTGGGTATACTGTGGTGTCTTCCTCATATGCAGCCTGCATCTCAGCCTTCCAGTTATCCAAGTTCATAACCTCTGCTTGTAGCTCAGGTCTTTAGTCACACTGCATGAATCTCACAGTTGATAGGTTGTTTAAAGGAGGCCATGCTCCTATCATCTCTAGCTCTTCTACCTGTTTTCTCTTTCCTATCCTCTTTTTTATGATTAAATTTTTTATTTTGTTGGATTTTTATCAACTATTACTGTTTCCTTTGCACCTTAAGATTCCTTTTTACAATTTCATTTATTTATTTGTCTGTTTATTTATTTATTTACTCTGTGTGTGTGTGTGTGTGTGTGTGTGTGTGTGTGTGTGTGTGTATATGTATGTGTGTGTGTGCATATGTGTGTGTGTGTCCAGGTCAGAGGACAACATGGAGTCAATATGTATTTCTATTACTGGTTCCTACTTTCATTACATTGGTCAGAAAAGATACTCAACAAAATTTGAGTTTATTATAATTGGTGAAGACTTCTTGGGTGAATTATCAACTCTCCCAACACATATCATGCTATGTGTGTTAGTTGAAACCATGTGTGTTCTGGATCATTGAAAGGAGTTTTCTGTCAGGTCCACTTTCTCCTGACTTTCATTGATTCGGCCCCTTCTTTTTCTTTTTCTTTTTCTTTTCTTTTCTTTTCTTTTTTTTTATTTATTTTTTTTTATTTTTCGAGACAAGGTTTCTCTGTGTAGCTTTGCACCTTTTCTGGAACTCACTTGGTAGTCCAGGCTGGCCTTGAACTCACAGAGATCCACCTGGCTCTGCCTCCCGAGTCCTGGGATTAAAGGTGTGCGCCACCACCGCCCGGCTGATTCGGCCCCTTCTTTGTTGACCTTCTTGTCTGAATAACTTGCCTTGAAATATTGTTCTGGAGGAAGTCCTCTGCCATTGTATGGAAATTACTCCCTTCTTTGTATTCATTAATATTTACTCTACATACTTGCTTGCTCTGAGCAGGGCACAGATATGATAGAAATTGCTTCTTCTTCTTCTTGCAGAACTGACATTATGTAATATCATCCCTTACCTCTTTATTACGTGAGTTTTAAAAATCTTTTCATCTCATATAACTGTTCATGTGGGGTTTTTACTCAATTTGCACAAAATATTTTATCTCATTAGGATGTTGTACTGCGAAGTTCTTGTCCTACAGCTCGGGCACAGACACAAACTGCAGAGATCAGAAAAATCTGGGTGGCAGGGCTCCCTGAAACCCACCGTTTCTTCTTGTCAGGATTCTGAGTTCTGAGATGCAATGCACCCCATGGACAGTGCGTGTGATGTGTGTGCGTGCAGCAGTGATGAGCATGTCACTTCCCCAGCATACAAGTCTTGTCCTGAAACCTACGGTTCCTTGTTCAGTTACAACAGTCAGAGCTTCGTTTCCACCGTCTTACAACAAATAGTTCTCTGGAATATACCTCACATGTTCTGCCTCTGTGACTTCACACAGGATGTCTAGAAATGGCTGCAACATTTAATTTTGTCAGACTCACCCGACCACCTATGATTCTGTTTACTGTATTGCTAAACAGTGAGATTCATCACAACTTCTATGTACCAATATGAGCTAGTTTGATTCATACAAAAGAATCATGATTTGTAAAGTACCCCCAGAGGAAGAATAAAGAAGTGGCCGGGTTACTGGACAGGTCTTCATGTCAGTATTCCTGAAGACACTTTCTTCCTTCTCTTTACAGACAAAAACACATCCTTGACTTTTGCAAAACCTTCAGGAAGAAGTGTCAACAGCAAAGTAATCGTGTCAGATCAGAAGTCCATTCCATGCAGATGTGGATTGGGGGGGTGCAATCCCTGAGGAGTTTGTGTGCATGGATTTTGATATGCTAATAGTTCTGTGGGAAAGCATTTTCAATATTCTCTCATAAAGAGGCAATCTCAACACTCAAACAGCCAATATGCGAGGAGATTGCTCTGGGATGGAAAACCAGGTGATTTAAAGAATAATTTGACCCTTAAAATCCCTGCTGTGGAAAGCTCAAATTATTGAGATTGGCTGCCATGGAAACCGCAATCAATTCAGACAAAGCTGTCACTGACATAAGAAGTCCCTCACACCGCAGCCTGGACGTGCCCTCTGCAGGCCTTGCCAGCAGCACACACCAACATCCAGGCCCTGCCCATTTCTCATGTGTGGCCTCCATATTGAAAGCCAGGGTTGAAGAAACGGAAACCAGTGTTTCCCTGGGTCTGCGGCTCCCACTCTCTCGGTCATGGCCTGAGAATAGATTCAGAATGTAAAGAACTTGGGATCAAGATCCCTTTGTAAGCCACTGTTTTATTAGATTTTGCTCTTAGAGGTGAAAGGTGTGCACGTAGGGCACGGAGGGGAGCTTGTTTCTTCAATGCGAAATCCATTAAGTAGAAGCCTAGTGAGTGAGGCATACAGAGAGAAAGAGCAAGTAAGGCAGTGAGCGCAGTCGTAGTGACCAGCTCTCCCGACGGCCCCCAGCTCTCCCGACGGCCCCCAGCTCTCCCGACGGCCCCCAGCTCTCCCGACGGCCCTCTTCCCCTAGGTAATGTTTTCTCAAGCATCCAGCTTTGCCAGCCTCCAGATTACAGTCCTATAACTCGCCTGCCTGAGCTTTCAGACTCCATTGGAGCACATAATGTTTTACTAGGATGCTGTTAAACGACACTGGGGGGATTAAATTTTACACTTTTGCTTGTTTTAAAGATTCTCTAAGGGACTAATTAGGAAAACTTTGGGTGTTTTTTTTTTTTTTAATGCTCTTCCAAAAATTGTATACATATTCTCCAGCGGACCCTGCAGTGAGGACTCTGTGAGCTCTATGCTTTCAATTTCAAATAAATAACAGTCTGAAATGAGCATAATGGTTTCAGATATTAATATATACAAATAAAATTTAAGATTCTGTGAACACTATCGATAAAAAAACGCTGAACTGAAATTTTCATGAACAAGGTAAGTCACAGCTGAATAGATGGCTTCTGCATTTGAATGGATCTCTTTCCTTCTCTGCACAGATCGGGGTTCAAATTGAAAAGGGGAAATTTATTGACAGCCCTGAGCTTTTTCTAGAATTTATTGTGTACGAGCTGGAAATTTTTTAAGAGATCCAAAGAGGTTTAAATTTACATCTAGTAAAAGACAACTGTGAAAATTTAATTCAGTCAAATGATGTCATGTGAGTTGAATGCATAGATAATAAAACTAGGTCAACATTATGTGTTTTCAGCTAGTATTAAGTGACATTATATTTCCGGAACCTGAAAACTAATGACTGCATTCTTATGCACTTGTTATTTTTTTCTGTGAAAAAAAGTAGATTATCTTAAAAACTGGGCCATTTTCATAAATCCAAGGTCTTTACAATATTTACTTCCATGGCTTTATATGGTGTAAATCTTTGGAGAAAGGGTCACCTTTTTCATAAAGAAAATGTTCATGGCCCACATGTCATGCCTCCTCTCATTCATCCCACTGCTAGGACATGAGCAAGCCCAGTTGCAGGAAACTTGACCTAGCATAGTAATGGAAGCCCCTACAAAACTCCAGTGGCAAAGGAAGCACAGAAGGGAGCACATTGGGTCCTAAGGAAATGCCCTCAGCAAAAGAGAAGCTTGGGATAGCAGTCCTGTGACATTGGTTTTGAGCTACTGGACCCACAGGAGACCATGGCCATTGTTAACACAGAAAGATTTTGAGAAAAAGCATGAAGGGATTCATCCTGATGAGTTAGAGATGGAAAACACCCAGATTACACTGCAAAACTTTTGAAAACTGAACACAATCCAGGAGTCACAACCCACAGATAACAGGTTAGAACTTACAGCTGGAGATAGGCCAGTTGATTTCTCAGTAAATCAAAACCAAACAGGAACTATAGCCTCGTGATATAGTATCTGAAATACACATGATACAACCCGAAGATACTCAGCATTGAAAGGTGCTTCATCTCAATGGTGCAAAACAAATCAGTTCACAGCTTCCAATGATGTTGAGTTGCAAATAGATTAGATGACCAAGCAAAGAATTAAAAGCAACTATTCTAAAGATACTCAAGAGGCTAATCCAAAATCTCAATTTTGAATGTGTTACAAAAAGATAAAAAATTAAAAGAGGAAATAGCAAGGAAAATGGTTTGGAATTTTAGAAATTGAAAATAGGCAATTAGAAGAAATCACTGGATGGGCGTGGCAGTGTAATAGTTATACCAGAGGAAAGCAACCCCAAAGCAGGGCCTCAGGCCCTGGGACACCAGCAAAAGACAATGTCTACACCATGGGGTTTCAAAAGGCAGAGGCCTCAGGGGAAAATAAAGTTCCTAAAGAAATAGGGCTGAAACTTTTCCAAACTTGCTCCAAAATGTAATAATACAATTTTCAGTGTTCAATGAGATCCAAACATCCAGGATTGGACATATTAGAAAAATATTCCTTGAAACTGAAGGCCAGGAAAAGTCAAGAGGGTGGACTAAAAAACAAACTCTTCACTTTCAGGGTTAAAAATTTAGTGACTACACATCTCTCATCACGAAAGGCAGAAGCCAGAAGAGAGTGTATTTACATTAGCAAGAAAGCAGTATACCAAATTTTTGTATTTACCAAAAATATTTCAGACATCCCTTTACTTATTTGCTTACTTACTTGTTTGTTTTTAAAGATTTTTTTAAAGTTTTATTTATGTATATATGTATATGCTTGTGCAGCTGTTACGTGCAACTGCTACAATGCAGAGGCCAGAAGAGGGTGACAGATTGCTTGGAGCTGGAGTGACAGGCCGTAGGTAGTGAGCTCCCTAATGTGGGTGCTGGGAACCAAACTCAGGTCTACTGAAGGGCAGCAAGTGCTCTTAACCACTGAGCCGTCTCTGCAGCCCTGAGTAAAGAACAATGGGGAAAACGTGGAAGTTCAAACTGCCCTCAGGTTGATTTGGACACCGGTTTCTCTTCACTTCTTCCTTCTCATCACTATGGGAAGAAAAGTGACTGAGCTCAACAACAGTGTCTTGTTCATCTCCTCCTTCAGGCCCAAACCTTTCTGTTCTCTGTGCTAGGCTGTGTTGCTTGGTTTGTGTGTGTTTATAATTGCCACTTAATGTATGTTTAGTTCACACAAATGAAATGGTTGAGGGTCATATTACAGTGCTTGAAATTATCAGACATTCTATAATGTTGGAAGCTTCTCTCAGTCCATTACTCCACTAAAATGACTGGTGTTTTGGCACTAAAATTTCTCAGCTATATTTATTTGGAAATTTTGATCAGTTCTAGTTGATTTTCTCAGTAACTCCAGCACATTGCTATATTCCATACAGGATTATTCTGTTTGTCACATGTATGATGTCATGTAATTAACATACATCACAGCCACAGAATTCTGGTTTCTTAGCATAAAGGCCCTGAAATCAAGCATGAACCTAATCAGCATTTATGTGCGTTTAATAAAAGCACCAGCTTCTATTTGAGTCACTGCCTTCAAAGATCATCAAACTTTCCTCAAAGTTTTAACTTCTGTCTGGGTCAGCGCTGCCTCTGACCGACCAGTTTAAACTGGCTGCTTTCACACTTGTGTTGGCAACAAACTGGAATCTGGTTCCAACCATTCCTATTTTTGCCGATTTATTCTTCTGGCTGTGTCCTGGTAGGTACATGCAGATGTTTCTGTCTCCACTCTCCCTAAAGCTGTCCACTCACAGACAGTATGCTGCTACCACACTGTGATAGGCATTGTGTGATACTAATACCACAATAAGAACAGCTATAGCCCATACCTAAGGGATCACATGTAAATATAATTTCATATGCATCTAGGTACACATACACGGAGCTGGAGTTAAGACGAAGAAACTGTGCCAGTGACAGAAATAGAAATATAATCGGTAAGTGTAATAGATGGCCAATGCTGGGCTGGACTTTAACACAGACACTAGATGTGCAAAGATGATCAGTTTATTCACTGACTTTGCAACTAACAATTATCTAGGATTATATTTCAATGAGTGCAACTGTCATTTTAAAGTGAGAAGAGACAGGAGGAAAGAGCTACATCTAGATCCAAAAGACCCAAAGGTGCTTTGCTCTCAGGGCTCGTGGGAACCCACACAGACTGTCTCCTGAGTTCAGGCACACTCTCAGGAAGAACGTCCTGAGATGAGCCACATGGACGCAAGATGGTGGAGAGAACGGAAACCCGTGTAGGAGATGTGAGGCAGACACAACATACCCAAGACCTTACATTAAGGTTTTGTGTCATGTGGAAACTCAAAGGAATTTGCAAGAACCTGAAGTTTAGAGCTCACGGGGATGGACGGTGTAACTGGAAGTTAAGATTGGTTTGACCCAAGCAGGACCAGAATTACAAAGTAAGGAACCAAGTCCTGTGCTCTATGGCACATGCATCATCCCCCAACTACCCAGTGGCTTGGTTGAAGCAGTCAGTAGACTGGGTGGATTGCTAGAGGATAGAGATGGTGCTTCCCAAGACAGGACTCACAGAGCTTCTCCTAAAATCTCAGGATCTGGAACTCAGGAGCTTTAGCATTCCCTACTCGTTGAATAGACCATCTGGGTGAGCACTGAGCAGCCCGATTACTGCATTTCTGTCTCACTAAGCTCACACTTCCGTAAAGTCTGAGGCGTCAGCACCCTCCTCTGAGCACTCGTTCCCCTGAGGGATCCAAGAAACAAGCCAATCAAGTTCCCACCAGTGGAGCTGAGCAGACTATGCAACCTCTTCAGTTGTGTAGAAATAAAACACAATTTGCTACAGATTTTCCTTGCTTCCAGATGAAATGGAGCCTGATGGCGACATGTAGCATGTTCTTAACCAAAATGCTACTTTGCTATTCACGGTGCCTCTGCCCAGCCCCTTGAAGAGACCCTTCATCTTTCGGAACAACAAAAGCCTTTCTTTGCTCTGGATTCCATGTCAGCAGGCTACTGCCTCTCCATCTTCCTGGCCTCAAAGCCAGAAGAAGCCATGGGCCTTCCACAACAGGGCATGTTATGGGTCCCACAACCTGAATGCAAGACTTATCCTGAGCTTGATGACTCCACATTCAAAATGAATAAATCATTTGGATTTTAGCCTGGAATTTAGTTCATGATTATATGTTGACATCCATCTCTTGGATTTGATGAAAGTATCCTGACCACGCAGGTGCTATCTCTGGAGGGTACTTAGGAGCTCACAGAGCCCCCTGCACTGCCTTCCCAGCTCTTCTACAAATCCCCAGTCCCTATTCAATGCCAGGCTGTCTTCTGAAAGACAGACTCTGGCTCTGGCTGTGGATCATGGCCCAGCTCTGTCTAGCACAGTGGTTCTCAACCTTCCTAATGCTGTTGACCCTTTAATACAGTTCATGTTGTGGTGATTTTGTTGCTACTTCATAACTGTGATTTTGCTACTATAATGAATTGTAATGCAAATATTTTTGGAGATAGGAAGGTTGTCAAAGGGGTTATGACCCACAGGTTGAGAACCACTGATTCTAGCAAGACCTCTTCTTCTTGGAAATGGCATGCATTGGGAAAGAAGCAACACTCCTTAGAGTCCCAGGAAAGAAAAGGAACATCTGCTGGAGAGGGTAAACAGACAGACAGTCCCAGTAGCACCCACTGATGCCCTCTGTTTGCAGGATCCAGTACTCAATACCAAATCACATGGGGAGGACATGGAAGAGGAGCTTGGGGTATGAGAAGTCCCAATTCCTGAGGATTTGTCAGCTCCTGGATCTCTGCCTCCCACACACCCTCTCCTCCTCAGGCATCGTGCCCCCTGCTGAGCAGGCATTGGAAGTCTCCTCTGTGGTATAGGGAAGGGTATATATTAAAGGAAGGGACAGTACTATAAGCTTAGAAAGTCCACATGGCCTAGATTTGAGCTAATTGTGTCTTTCAGTTCCCCTTCAAACCAGAGTGAAAATCTTGCTTTCCGTCCTTGTCCTTTCTATATTTACTCTCCCTTTGACTGTGAACTTGACAGTGACTTCTGTTTGCTGTGAAGAGTCCAGTCTCAAGGAAATGAGTATATGAGGTTTTTTGACCTACTTGAATCAACTCTGATTCCTGGGACCATTCCAGGTTGCATATTCTGGACTAAATTTCTTTTTAGGACAGTCTCATCGAGACCAAGTAGGGAAAGAATTAATGGGAAAACTCATCTCACATCTTGGTTTTCATTTTTTTAATTAATGAACAAATACAGGTTTTAAGTATCTATGGTGAACAGTGTGATCTTTTAAAAGGTGTACAAAGGATGGAACAGTTGAATGGAGCTAATTACATCAACTAATCTCACAGCAGAATATGTAAGGACTCTATTAGCAAGTGCCAAGAACATGACTCTTTGTTCACTGCTTATGATGTCAGCATGTTGCACCAAATCTCTCTGGTGATCAGTGTCTTCCCATGTAAGTGATGCCCCAAGTTATTTGTTTAACATCTCCCTGAGTTTCTCTTTCCCTTAGTACCAGCAATCCATTATCCTACTCTATTTCTATGAATTTGTCTGTTCTTAGATTCCACATGTGGCTGAGGTAGAGCTTCTGCCCTTCAATGTCTGGCTTATGTCTTTTGACATAATGTCCTTCAGATTGATGCATGCTATTGCAAGGGACATCATTTCTTTCTAAGGTCTGACCAATTTCCATCATGTGTACCCCACATCTGCCAAGGGCACATAGGTTGAGTCTATGATGTGGTGGTACAATGAACAATGTCATGTCAATGTCAGTTGTTCACATTGATTTTATTTCCTTACATCCACAAAATCGTTGGATGCCTCCATTATCTGGAAGCTTTTTTTTAGTTTTGGAGGAATCTCCATACTGTTTCCATAATAATAAAGTCACTTACATTTTACCCCATGTGCCAGGGTGTAGCTGGAGTTATCTCCAATCCTGCCTGGGCCCACAGCCACTCAGACCCAAATAAACATACAGAGACTTACATTACTTATAAACTGTGTGGCCATAGCAAGCAAGCTTCTAGCTATCTAGTTCTTATACCTTAAATTAACACATTTCTATTCATCTATACCTTGCCATGTGGCTTGTGGCTTACTGGTACTTTACATCCTGCTCCTCATGGTGGCAGCTGGCAGCGTCTTCTGACTCAGTCTTCCACTTCCCAGAATTCTGTTCTCTCCTTATCCTGCTTACACTATACTTCCTACCTGGCTACTGGCCAAACAGCATATTATTTATCAATCAGTCAAAGCAACACATTCACAACATCCCCAGCACTAGGGTTCCCTTTTGAACACATTGTCACCAACACTTGTTAAATCTTGTCATTCTGATGATAATTATTAAGACAGCTGTGGGGCAATATAGCCTTGTGATTTTAATTTGCAGTTCCCTCAGGACTGTTTATGTTGAACATTTTTCTATATAGCTGTTGGCCATTTATGTATACCTTTGAAAATGTCCATTTAGGTTCTCTGTCTATTTTGAAATCAGGATTTCTTTCCTGATCCTCGTTGGATTATGTGACTTTCTTACATATATTTAATGAGTACTTCTATCATATGTGGTTTACAAATGTTTTTGTCAGTCCATACATTCATTGTCTTTTCTACAAATATTTCTGATATAATTTTGACCATGTAATTTGAATAGTGTTACCTTCCAGTTCATGGCATAATGTTCTCTTTATTGGTTTTTATAATATATGTAGATGAATGAGTAGATGATAGATAGAGATAGAAATGGAGATAAGAAATAAGAGATGAAAATTGGATGCATATTGTAATTCTATTTCAGTCTCAGTATATAGGGCATTTCAGGACCACATATGCTCCGCTGCGAACTGTCTACCACCTGTAATGTAAATCCAGCTCTCCCAAGTCCCACAGAATCAGGTTTGAGATAGAAATAGAGGGCAGATAAGCCCTGCCTGATGGAGCCCCCCCTGCTGTTCTCATTGCACAAGACTGAGGTGTCAAAGATGGAGGCGGCTCCTCAACCTTGATGCAGGGGGAGGAGCTTGGTCCTCCCTCAACTTGATATGGCATGCTTTGTTGACTCCCATGGAAGGTGTTTTCTGAATGGAGGAGGAGAAGGAGTGGATGGGGAAAGGGGGTAAAAGGGAGATGGAGGAGGGAATAGGAGAGGAAGGAGGGGAAACTGTGGTTGGTATGTAAAATAAATTTAAAAATTTAATAAAAAGATGCAAATTAGGAAGAAAATATCCCTGGAAGACAGAAACTCACCCTGAAAATACCAAACGCTCATCCTCTGACCCATCAACACACCCTAAATATCTAGATCTATAACAATGCTCTGATTACAAACCAGTGGGAAACAGCCACAGTCAGCAAATCCACTGGTGTCAATATAATTTTTTAAAATATGTAAACAAGGGCTGGGAGAAGACATAATGACTAAACCGTTTTTGTGTGAGAGTGAGGAACAGAGTTCAGGTCCCCAGCAGTCACATAAAGAGCTGGGCAAACATGGCTGACCATCTGTAATCCCAGCATGCAGGAGGAGACAGGGGAATCTAGCAGCAAGATTGCTAGCCCAGCTAGCAGATATGATGAGTTCTGAGTTCCATGAGAGTTCTTGTCTCAGTATAGGAAGATGCCTCCAACACAAGCCACACGTGTTCGTCTACACCTGGACACACACACAAATAGGCTCACACACTTGAACAACATTACTGCATACACATGTATGTGTACAAAATGTGACCAGAATCAAGAAGTGCTTAGGAGATAAAAGCAGGAGGTGCCTAACAGGCCAAGGATAATTTTGGCACTTGATGGTTTCACCATAGATGCTTCCGGACAATGACCACTGGAGGACAGACCCTCCCAGACTCTAACACTAGGGCCCTGGGCACTGTCAGCCCACTGGGCTGTGTTGGGGTCAAGCGGATGCTCTGATCACTTCCCAATGTAGGCTCAAACTCACATCTGTCCCTCTGACAGCCCTTTCAAGAAGCCCTTGTTAGTCCCACAGTCTGTTGAACACAGTCCTATTACACAATGCTCCAGCCCCATTGACAGTGATCAATATTACCCGTTTCTGCTCTTTGCCCGATATCCTGGAGAAAAAATTCTGCCTCCCAGAGTATACAGGGAAATGTCCCTACAGCTCGATTTTAGAGCTGCAATTCTGATGTGCCTAGTTCTACCAGGACACTGAGTGAGAGAAAAAAAGATCTCATAAGGACTTGTGTCGCTTGACAGTGTGGTGAACAAGGATGATTGCTTTCTCCATATTTTAATTTGGAGAACAGTGTGATGAAAGTGTAATATATCCTTATGCCTCCCTTGACATCTCTACCAAGGCCACAAGCCAGCATGATTCCCAGTGCACACACATCCTCCTCTGAAATAATGTCAATTTGAGTCTGATTCTTACATTAGAACATTAGGATGTCATAGTTCCTTATTTTCTGAGTGAAAACCATTCCATTTCCCCTTAATTTGGACATTTTAGTGACAGATAGTGACAGATACACTGTAAGTTGTCAGTGAAAATACTGACCCAAATGTGTTGGACCAATGCCCAGATTTAAAGACATAATCAAGATCGGCTCAACTATAAATGAGTGACTTGAGGTTTTATGTTATAAACGGAGAGAGCATGTTACAGACACATAAGACACATTTCAAATGTCGATGCACAATACAAGGTCTTATCTTTTGGGGGGAAAGTGTTTCATGGCACCTCTGGGGGATTAATAAGATTTTCTGCATACTCTTGGGCTCTTCATCCCTTGATCAATACCAGTTCGATGCTAATGGAATGAGATCAAGACTAAGCAAAAGGACACATATTAGTAAATCGGGCCTTCACCTTCACCACAGCCAGGCAGTGCTCATTCTTAAGATGAGCAAATTAAAGATTAATTTCTATGGAAATAAAATAACCGTGAGACAGCCCAGCCTGTCCACAGAGCTTCTCATCCCTGTCAATGCACCATAAGTACATATTAGCTGTGCATGCTTAAGAATTTAGACCAGGGCCAGGCATCTGATTTCACATCTTTTCAATAACTCAGCAGGATTCTGATTTCCCCTGGGTTGGATTTCCTCAATAGCAAAGCATGGCTTCATTTTTTTTTTTCCTTCTGAGGCAGGGATGCTGGAGAGGCTAAAGATTTTGGAAATCACTATCTATTAACAAACTGCCACTTCTATTGGTCCTGTGATCACAACCCTGGACACACATTGTTTATGCACAGGGAGGTATTGGAACATTGTCTTACACACAGTCGGTATGTACACCATTCAGAAAGTGCCAGAGAGGTGCTACACTCAGCCAAGAGAGAGTGGGTGGGTAAATAAATAGAGATCCTCATTTTCTATTAAATATGACAATAAATATGGTACTCAGAATGAGTTTGGGAGTGTGGAGTTGGGAAGGAGGAAGTGCCAGTGACAGCAAGTAGCAACCTCATCTAAGCTACCCTAGCTTCGGGTCCAGAAATGAAGGAAATACATTTCACTATATCAGTAACCAAAAAGGAATGTATGGCTGTTAAAAAAACAAATCATCAATCCTTTTATATTTACCTCTAAATTATTTTTTTCATTCCTCTGTCTAGTATAGAACACCTGGTAAGTACAGGGGCATGAAGGTCATGAAGCATTTTATTTGTCCTTAGTTACTATTGTTATTTTTCTAAGTCATGCTACAACACCCTTTATAAAGAAGTACAGTCAGCTATTTTAGGTGGTTTAGAGATGGAAAAGCATTTAATTTAGAACCACTGTTTCTACCAATCAGGGCCTGGAGAGATGGCTTAATGGTTAAGACCATTTGCTGCTCTTGCAGAGGACCCAGGTTCAGTTTCCAGAGCACACATAGTGACTATTGATCTTCAGTGATAAGATCTTGGGTGCCATGTTTCCAGGTACCTCACATCATTCCAGTATGAACTGGTGATGCCAACACTTAGCGTCAGACTTGCTCATCATCAGATACCTAGGAGCACCTGTCAAGGAGTGACTAACCCTTCCTGCAAGGTCAAATCCTCTCTGTGTCTCATGGCAGTAAGCATAAGACTCCTCTTCTCCATTGATGACAGTCCAGGCAGATCTCCCTGTACTGGAGAGCATCCTGCAGTGTAGGGCCACACAATGGGGCATTACCCAGAAAGGAGGCAGAGACAGTGTGAGGGAATACTCAAAATGTGCAAGATGGGGCTTTCTGGTGATAGGGAAATGATGCCTGTCTGTTCACATCCACATCCTCCTTGGTCATTACTGCAGCCCACTGTTTAGAGAACATCATTTGAATGAGACAGACACAAAGTTAGCAAATGTTATATCAGAAACTGAATAATGAGCAGGTGCTAACACACAGCAAACACACACATGTGTAGCCAGGACTCAATGTCACAGAACATAGGTGAAATGGGTAATGAGGTTTCTAGAGTACAGTACTAGCTAGAAGTAACACAAAGGTTGATACTCAGCTCTTCTGACTCAGCCTGCTGAAGTCTTGGCTATTTTACCCAGGTTATATTAGCTGATCTTGGCTATATAGCAGCATTTCCTGTCTAGAACAGACCTTCTTGTTAGATACTGTGACTTATGGGTGATGTCAGTGTATTATCTCTGGTATGGGTCAACACATGACATCTTATACATATAAAATTTAGTTTATTAATATACCATATCACAAATATTGCCAGAGAGGTGTTGTTTTTAACTCTTACATTCATGTGGATGTAAAAAAGAAAGACCTTGAATAAACAAGCAGCCCAAATAATCATGAGCAAAATGAATAATGCTGGATATAGGATTCTCCCTGATCTCAACTTTCTCTAGATGCTTAACAGCAGAATATAATGGTAATAGCACAACTGGAATAGAATTGATGATCCAGAAAGGAACCCACACAGCTGCACCATATGATTATCAACAAAGATACCCCAAACATACACTGAAGGAAAAGTTAGTCTTCAACAAACGGTGCAGAGGGAACCAGGTTTCTGTGACAGAGGGTGGAAACTGAACCCTCATCGTTCAGGACAACCTCTATGAAAACAAGTATATATGTTCCTTAAAAAACTAGAGTCAGAACTGCTACTCAGCTTAGCTATTCTGACCCTAGGTAAAAATTTGGAAGACGTCAAGTCAGAATGCAATAAAGTCACGTGTACAGTCATGTTTCTGCAGCACTGCGCACAATGCCAAATTACAAATTCAACAGATGAGTCTAAAGAAAATTGTGTCTGGGTACACAAGCAGCCATTGATCATTTTCACAAAGAAAGACAAAATTGTGCTGTTTGCCGAAAAGCGGATTGAATCTGAGGTCAGCCATTACTGTGCACTGCAAAAATAAGCCTAAGCTCAGAAAAGACAAATATTGTGTTGTCTCTAAAATGTGGATTTTAAAAAAAAAAACATAATCTAGACTTTAGAAATACATTTGATACAGAGGAGGAGTCATTTGAAAGAGGAAAGAGAGGAGTTAGCAGGGCGCAGTGGAAAATAATGGGGATGAAAAAGATAAAAGTACATGATAGATGTGTATGAAGATGCCATAATGAAACTCATTATTTTGAGCAGTGAATATATACTAATAAAAATGCATGGTTATAAAAAAAGGAATAGAGAGTAAGAAAGACTTAAATAAATACTGAAAATATAATTAGCAAAACAGAAAAATTGAACATACAGCCTACATTACAGATTCATAGAATAGCAAACATTGGAAATAATGACTGAGGGAAAAAGGTATTTAATACTTATATCAAGGGATTTTCCAAAAACAATACAGATTATGAATGAATAATTCCCAGAAACTTAGAAAATTCCCAGAACTTAGAAAACTGTAGAATGTATTGATTAAAAATGTAAAGTGTCACAATGGGGTTAAAAAGTTAAAAACACCTTAATTGCCTGAATACTTATGAATGCTAGTATTGCAGATGAATATTGGTTTAATTCTTTCAGAAAATACAATATATCTGTCAGTGCCCTTATGAGAGACTGTGAATGGCTGGCTTTCAACAGTGCTATCTGCACGAAGTCACAAAGCAAAGACTTCAGAGATCTAGGGAACATTATTTTCAGCTTAGACTTCTAAAGCTAATCGAGGCATTTAACCTATGTGAACCAATGTGTAAATATGTACACACTTTTCCCGTGGGAAGATCACTGGAGGTGCAATTCGACACCTATGCAACTGCAGATGCCCACAGGTCATAGGAGACCGCAGGGCCTCTCCTGTGAACCCCACATAACTGTGGATGTTTCTGTGTCCAAACAGAAGCACAAGGACCAAGCGATGCAACCTGGTAACTGTAGCAAAAATTAGACTGCCAGCAATAGCAGTGGTTATTGGGCACAAAAAGCTTAGTAATTATAAACCTGGAGTTTTGAGAATTTCATGCATGAGCACTGTATCCTCATGGCTCCACCCATCCCTCCCCTCCCAACCTCCTTCCAGTTTCCCTCTGTCTCCATCCAAAATTTGTGGCCTCCTTTTCTTTATTATTGTTACAAACACACACACACACACACACACACACACACACACACACACACACACACCAATCTATCAAGTCCATTCAGCACTGCTCACATGTACATGTGTCTAGGACTGACCACTTGAGATTAGACAGCCTACGTGTGCACCATATTCTTTTTATCAGAATAACAAAGACAAATCTCCATTAAACACAAAACCCTACCAGATATCAAAGTCCAAATGGTCTTCCTGTAAGTGCCAAGTTCTGTGTTGTTGACATTGGACCATGAAGGAAATTCAAGGCTGCACCACCTGGCTCCATAGAAAGAATGCAGTTCTGTTTAATGTGGTGGAAATGCTCCCTGCAAGATTTTCAGATTCACTATTAATGTGAAGTAGCATCCACATGAAAATGGAAACATGGTGGATGAGGGAACAAAGAGTCAATCCATAGCTGGAAGGCTGTGAGCAACAGGAGAGAGTGGAGAGTGGGCAGAACAGCTTCACAACCCTGTCTATCCCGGGAATAATGCAGTCTTGATGCTGTAACACAATGTTGGTGTTTAGACCAATGGCTTGTGAATGTCATTTTAGCTAATTTGAGATCTAAAATTAATGATTAATAAACACCAAACATGTCAGGAGAGAAGTTATCAGAAGAAAGGCAGGGAAGGGTTTATGTACTTGGTTTGATGGTAAAGTAAATACCTCAATAAGGTATGTGTGATTTCACTGTTGATTCTGCACACGTGTGTGTGTGTGTGTGTGTGTGTGTGTGTGTGTGTGTGTGTGTATGAGAGAGAGGGAGAGGAAGAAAGAAAGAGAGTACACACTATTGCACTAGCCAGCCTGTCTGAAGAGTATCCTATCAACTTGACTACATACATTTTAAGTGAGAAGGAGAGGAAAACAGTGACTGAGGGAATCATATTGCCATACTTACGACCCTCACCATGTGCTTTCCCATAATTAACTTTATTGCTTCAGTGGACAGACTTCTTCTAGCCATCAAAAGCAGTCCCACTGATGAGCTGCATGTCCTGTGGAAGTATTTACATTGTGTGGTCAGTGTGGTACTCCTGGGCCAAAGATTCTCCTTGTTACCATTTCTTCTTTGCCTAAGCATTGCCTGATGTTGCTGCCCCATGAGATGGTCAATCCTAAGAGTAAACTTGAGTGTGTCCCACTGTAGCTGTGGAGTTACAGTTATTTATGGTACAGAGATTAATTAGGAGATCAGCCTGGAAATATCAAAATGTCCAGTGTGTTTCACAAATGAGCAAGAAAACCATCTTTTCCTACAGATAGCTGGGCAATGACTGCAGTTTTTAGAGACATCATTTTTTTTCCCTCAAATACTGCAAAAGAGCACTGCCTTGGATACATAATGCTGCAGAGATGTAGCTAACAACATTTTTTTGGCACCCAAGTCTAATTCAAAAGGATTAAATAAGTATCCTCGGTGTAAGCCAACCAAATCACAAAGCGGGTTCCCGCTTCAGCACTCCAGTGAGCATAATTACACAGCCCTAAGCTCTGACTGCTCATCAATTAACACAGCTGTGAGATCTGGAGCTAATTGTACGATGTATTAATCAGCACATCTCGTGTAGGAAAACAGACTTTGCTGCGGTTTCTAGGCTAACAGCACCCATCACCACTGCCGGCTTACTCTGTTCAGCTTTAAAACATGCAAATATTTTAATTCTTCACAAGACTGTTCTTAACACTGATGCCAGATGAGCAGCTGAAACCAAGTGGATTCCTACGAATCAAGAGCAGGAAGGTGCTGGTGACCGTGTGCAAAGAAAACCTCTCAGGTTAGAAAGCGAGGCTCAAAGTGAGGAAACTTTGCCCAGAAACCAGGAGCTGTTGGGATGTGGCAAAGAGTTGCACAGACATGTTGGGCCACTAGGGATAGGGCACTAGGAAGGAGGTTGCAGGATATTCCCTACCTCCAGTGGCTCTGGTGAGCATGACGCCTCAGGATCTCCCAAGCTGTTGCCCTCTCAAGTCTCTGTAAGACAGGACTTCAGGACTCCTCCAGAAGGGTGACAGTCTGCAAAATCAGCTGAAAACCTGTGGCCTGTAGCTGTGAAGCTGGGGGTAAGACAGGTTTGGAAAGGGATATTGATTATCCATACAGAAAAAAAAATCCTTCAGTATATTTACCAAACTCACATACACGATGCTCCTGAATTAAGAATGCAATGAAATAAATAGAGATATACATGTATGAGGCTTAAATTCTGAGTTCTAAGGAGCTCTCAGATGCCACTGCCTTTAACTAGGTAGTATGTTTGATAGAGAGATTGAAAATGAAAAATTCAAGTGAGATGTACAGGCTCTTCTCCTTTGTTCAAGCTCAGTGATCATAGACTAAGGAAGCCGGGGATAAAGTGGTTTATATTCATTTTCCACATTAAAAAGGAAACAAACTCAAAGAGAAGGTGAGCCATCACTTTTCCTCCGTCGAAACTTGAAAGCAATCCTTCTTCACTCATGCAATGAACTCGGTCGATGTTTTGGCAAAGTGTTTTCCTTCCCCTACCCACACACCACCACCACCCTACCTCAAGCCTTCTCAAAGTTAAAAGGTATGAGATATTGCTTCACAAAACAAATGGAGAGTTTCCTTGATGGACCCCATATCAGTGTCCTGGATGTCTAGCAGATTTGCTGACATCTTAGGTTCCAGAGAGATCAGAGGTCACCATGCCCGTATCCCACACCTTTGTTTTACTCAAAGGCTCCATGTGCTTGGCTTTTCATTTTCTTCAGCATAGGCATGTAATAATGATGCTTAAAACATGATTCACTCAGTCAAGACTACTTGATGCAAAATGATTGTATGGCACTCTCTCATCCATGTTGTTATCCTATGGGTCAGGTGTGCTTAGCATTTCTGTCTCACTCCCAAGGGATGGAGATCCTCACTGTAGACAGGAAGGAGAGTGGATGGGACCACAGCCCAGCTCACCTGGAGGCAGATCCCAAGGTGCCCATCTCTAAGCTCTGGACACAGTGTGACATGTTGCAGGCTGCACATGATGATTTTCTATTACATCCCAGATCACCTCCTTATTTATCTCTCACCATCTCCTATTTTGACCTGGTATGTAAGATTATCTTCAAAAGTATCCATATATATGGATGTATATATGTATATAATGTCGGTGAGCATGTGCATGTGTGGGTGTGAATTATTTTGGTGAATCCACATGAGTAAGTGGAGGTATCTCATAATGGAGTTGGATCATGGGAGTTTTAGTTTTCTTCACTTGTCTTATATTTTATAACTACAAAAATCATGAATGAGGGGCTAGAGAGATTGCTCTTCTTGCCTCCACAGACTTAATACACACACACATAGTACACATATATACATGCAAGAAAAACACTCATATGCTGGGAGATGTCTTTCTGTATGATGTGAATATATCTTGTTCCCATTGGTTAATAAATAAGCCACTTTGGCCTATGGCAAGGTAGCTTAGAGACAAATGGGAAATCCAAGGAGAGAGACAGGAAGGAGAAAGGCAGAGTCTAGGAAGACACCAGCACTGCCAGGAGAAGCAAGATGTGAAAGTACTGGTAAGCCACAGCCATGTGGCAAGTTATAGATAAATAGAAATTGGTTAAGTTATAAGAGCTAGCTAGCAAGAAGCCTGACATAGGCCATACAGTTTGTAAATAATATTAAGCCTCTGAGTGATTATTTTATAAGCGGCTGTGGGACTGCAGGGCTGGGCAGGACTGGAGAATCCTTCCAACTACACTCATAGTCATAAAGCAAAAATAAATATATCCTTAAAAAATAAAATAATCCGTTAAAAGTCATGAATGGTTTTACTGTGGACTTCATAAATGCTTTTAAAGGTTCCCTTTTGAAGGACAAACTTTATCTTTATTTTTTTTATAAGATCAAAGCCAATTAAGGATCTGCGATAGACTTTTAAACTGAAAAGTGGCTTTAACATGAAGTTAAATGCTGACGTTAACTAAAAAGAGATTTGAATGATTCATAATGTAAATACGAACCTACAGATTTGACTGCCATTGAACATGTCCATTCTGGGCACTCACTTTCAACCTTTCAGCTGATTCATGGGAATAAGTCACAGCTGGGTTATTGTGACAATCCAATGACTTAGACAGCACAAGGAAATGTTTAGTAGAGAACTTGGCAACGTGTGGGCACTCAGAACACTGAAGCTGTCATAGAGCATGAAGAAGCCATTAGAGAGGGCTGCTCATGTTAGAGTGTTAGGAGAGGCTCTTAGGGCTGAGAGTCCAAACCAACTCCATGCAACTTTCATGGGAACATGTTATTTTTGGAACCACAAGACCTCAGGGCTGAGAAAACAGCACTGAAGATAAAATCCAGTTTTGACCATAAAGGCAAATAGACAGAGACATAGGGAAGGCTGAGAAATACAGGACACTAGTAGATAGTCTAGACAATCTGCATGCTGGGATTAGAGTGCCTGCCATCTGATACATTTCTTTAACTGATTTGTTTACAGCATCTGTGATGCAACCTGCTTACAAAGAGTCCTGGGTCATTGCTGGCCCTTATGGAAATACACTAGAGAATGAGAAGATCGATATAGGGAGGAAGTCCCAGCCATGCTGTGTCTGGAATAGTCCAGGCTGCTGGACACAGAGCAGCAGCATTAAGAATCAGGTTCAGAACACTGGTACCTGGCCTAGTCTCTTCTCTCTGTGGCTTTTCAGAAAGGTCAGAACCTGACAGCATCTAAAGGTTTCCATTCATTATCCACATCCACTAAAGTTGAGTTCTTCTCAACCAAGAAGTTATATAGAGAATTCTAAGAAATGGGAGTTTTAAACAAACCGTGGCCTAAGTGTATGACCTCCACATGAGCTGACTCACCTCTGGTTCTCATACCAGCACAACTGCTGTTTGGTGTATGACCCCAAGTATGCTTGATGTTTTGACCTTCAACTTCCCTACCTGTAAGGTAGGGTGAACAGTATTGCTGGCTTCCCTGGCAGCATTTTATGGGGTGTGCCTCCGTATCCCCAACTCTACAGTGTGACTTCAGAGAGAAGTCTTTAAGGAAGGGTTTGCATCACAGAAAGAGGCCAGAAATCAATACTGTTTTGAATTTCTGCAAACAACTGTGTCCTTCCCCCTACAAGCCTGCTCACTAGGCTCTGGTAAGTCTTCCATTGCACAGAGGACTTACATCAACAAAGTGCTTTGATCAGGAGCCGCCACTGTTTGCCCTGTTGAGTTAGCACTTGTCCCCCTCCAGTGTCCTCCCAGATAACCTTCAGGCTTTATCCTGGCAACCACGTGTCTGCCACTAATTAGGGAGAAAGGGGGTTTTAGAGTCCAGGAAAAAGGGACTGACAGAGACAGAAGCAATATTGAATAGCCAAGCTTTTTAGCAGCTGTGTAGACATGCCATCTCTGTAGTTTCAAACCTGCTTGCTCAGCTGAGAGACAGAGGCCATGCCACCAGGAAAACTGTGTACAGAGGAATCACCCAGGCAAAGTCTTCACTGAAGCATGTGAGAGGAACACAATCTCCATGACTATCATAAAGAAGGTTCTCCAAACTTCAGGTGGCTTAAGATCACACCACACACACATACACACACACACACACACACACACACACACACACACACACACACACATACAGTGGAAACATGGGAACTCTCAGGAAAGTAATTTACAAGAGGAAGAAAAAAATCTAAGCTACAAATGATGGGTAGATTAGTTTGTAAAGGACAGAGATGCTGGTGTAGGTTGTCTCACAAAATACAATTTTGTATAGGAAAGAAAGAAAGAAAG